>OY740771.1:27029942-27323905 GCA_963513935.1 Aphrophora alni
GATGATTACAACATTACATTTTATTTAATAGATTTTGATCCCATATTCTAATTAATTAATTGTGAAATAAATAAATAAAATAAAATAGCCGTATCAAATATTTGGACGGCCACCATTTTAGATAGGAGCAAGATATCGACCTCTAGTTTGCGCAGTTGTATTTTACTAAAAAAAACTCTTTAACATGAGAGGGTAACTTGATGGTGGTTTCCATTTAAGATTATTGAATTGACCCTCAAAACCCCCATTTTGGGGGACAGGTAAAAACTATAATTTTCTAAAAAGAGGTTTTTTTATTACCAGAAGGCACATATAAAATTCATTTTTCCATTATTTTTTAGGGTTTCAAGTTATTGAACCTGTCCGAAACTTTTGGGACATACTATATATACAAAAATGATATAATGTTAGTATAAGGGATGTTTTTTGTATCGTGAATTTACTTTTTTAAAGTTATTTACTACCAAAATGTTACATTATCCGAAATGAAATCTAAAGGGAATCAACGAAACATTTGCTATTATTACCGTTGTACATTTTATCATTTCTGGTCCTTTTCTCGTTTGCGAATATCCACAGACTCCCTAATGACATCATGCATATTATCACCGTACTTCCCTTTCGTCTCCTCCCCGTAGTCTATATAAATTCATTTTACACGACGATCTTCTGGCATAACATTATGTGCCCAAAACCATTTTAATTCTGTTATCTATTATCTATAAGCAACGGTTTCCTAGAGTTCATTCAAAATATTTTTTAGTTTTCCCCTGTCCAAACTTACACTCATTCTTAAACATACAATTTGAACTACTGTCTCCATTTTTAAAATTTATAGACAAAGTATAGAGTCAACTATTTTTAAACCAATGCTTCTTTTATTGTTGTTTGTTATATTCGGATCATATAGTAAACCATACAGGTTTTGTTGTAATCGGTGTTTTATTTCTGCCTACTCAAGCCTATTGTCGTCAATATAACCCTTCCAAATACTAAAATTAGTTTACCTGTTTTGTTTAGACATTGTATTGAATTATTCTTTAAAATGAAGGATTAGAGTTTATTACAAAGTATTTAGTTGTTTTAAAATTCACTTGTAAGTATTCTAAATTATAGACGTCTTAAGCCAGCGCCACCTGCAGCATAATTAAGTGAGAATAAAGTTTCATTTTTCACCGGGTTTCCCATTCCATTCCATTGTCTTTTACTTCTTTTAAAGCCAAAAAAATAAATGACAGAGGAAACACGCTAAATCCCTGCCTCAGATCTTTAGTAACTGTAGTAGGATCTGAGAATTCTAACCCTCTTTTAATTTGTAATCTCGTCTATGTACATTATTTTTCACATCAATAGGATATTTTGAAATAAAAATCTGAGCTTAAATATTTAAAGTGAAGTGGTAAATCAACATTTTACACAAACAGATGTCATTATATGATATTAATTGTTTAAAATTTGACCATTTGTAAATGGTTTATAAAACTAATTTCGTGTTATAGATAGTTATAACGAATTATAAGGTTATAATTTCATACCTTAAAACGATCAAATGAAACTATTGCAATCTCCAAGAAGGTAAAGGAAACAGGACATCCTGTTTCGAAATGGGAGAGAGTGACATTATAATAATATTGTGAATTATGTAATTAGCAGAATTTTAAACTTTTTAATTTCATGTGAACATTTTGTAGTACAAAATATATTATATAAAATTTGTTGTAGTACTAAATGATATGTTCATCCAGCTTTGGCAGACATTTAGTTCATATGTATTTAGTTGTAATTATTGTAGTAGGCCTATATGTAAAATTTTTTATGATATAATTTAATAAAATATAGCTACATATTTTCGCTACAATTATCCTGGGTTTTCACTCTAAAAAATACTTATAAAAACGATTTATTGGATTCCATTATTCAAATAAAAACCTGTTAAGGTTATATAGCATTATTATATATTTTGAAAAATATCGATTTTTCGATATAATTCATATAAATAACTTTCGTATCTGAAACTATAACGATTGTAAATTACAATAAAAACATCTGAGTGTTTACAAATTAGTTCTATAGTTTGTTAACAAAATCCAGATATCAATTTTTTTTTTTAATTTGCCATAGTACTGTAATCTAAAATAAAACAAAACTTCGAAACAAGTAAAATAAAAATAATAAAAATAGTAGTAATTAAAAACAAATAGCTTAAGATGACATTTTTGCTGTGAAATATGTTTGTTAAGAGCTTCGTTTGTTTATTAATTTTTTAATTTTGTGAGTTAATTTTTTTTTTCTAAATACTCCAATAATGAGAAAATCACGTGAGATTCATGTTTACTAAGTTTCAAATGTTTACATTTTGAACATTTTAATTATAGGCCGATATTTATAACATTTGTAAAAAAAAACAGGGCTGTTATTACGGGTGCTAAGTTTGAATTAAACACCTAATGTTCAGTACTTGTTTTTTAAAACTCCAAATATCGGAAAGTAACTAAATTATTATAATCTAAAGCTTGTAAAAATAAAACGAATTATCCATGAATATATATTATATTGCACCAATAAAAATTTATGCTATAGGCGGAATGAGTATACCGAGAAACTTACCAATAAATAAAACACGTCATGCCATATATTCATTTTGAGTTTAAGAAGAAGTATGACAGAGTATGATAGAATGGAGTTCAAGCCACGTCACTCATACAAGCTGCTCGCTCATTGATGTTATTTATTTATTTAATAGAAACTATGAAGCGGTTGTGTATTTTAAAACTTAGTTTATAAACGTAAACATATATTAGAAATGTTTTCTCTAAACTACAAAAAAAAGTTATTATTTATTTAACCCAGTGGTCATATGTTTGGTAAAATAAGATTGAAGAAACACGTAAAAAATATTTGTTTTTATTCTTTGGATTTTAGTTTAATGAATACTATTTAAGACTTGATTATATTATACGTATCTGAAAATTATTTTTTATAAAATTAAGATATACGGTATTGCGTAAAATAAATATTTTAACACAAAATATATTTTTGATAAACATAAATAATATATTTAAATTGTTTCAAAATTATTTTAAATTCCTTATTTAAAAACTTTGTACGTTCCAGGAAACAATTTAAATTATAATTTATTGCTTTAAGGACCAAATAAGTGCGTCGATTTTAATAAAACTTTATATATGTTGAATGTTTATTTCATTTTTCGATGACTTACAATTTGGCGGTAGATACCATCAAATCAACACACAGAATACCAATTTTATCAAAATAGGGTCTATATCGTCAATGTGGCTGGTACAAAGTATATATATTTTTAATTGGTTTAACCGATTTCGTTAATATGTGTAGGTTTATCCAAACGAAATTGCCAAATTTCATGCAAAAGAAAATTACAGTTCATGAGTAAATGACCAAAATATACCTTGACCATCTTCCCTAAAACTCGATTTTATTTGAATCGATTTATTCTCTGACTGCGTTTATGACAGATGGGAACTAAGTAAAAGACTAAAAAAATTTGAATCACCATAAGTACATAAGGAATGATTTTTGTATACTGTGTTATCTCATAAATTTATGGGGATAAAACTCTGTAAGACGATTACATTTAATTTAGACGAATATTAGTTTTGATTTTGTTGATAGATATTGAGAAAGTTAGTCCACTGGGTTCTACACAGTTTATTTACCTTATCCTTTAGTGTTCTTTCAAATACGTAAATTGTGTACATATTACGTGTTTTAAAATGAAAATAAATGAGTATAAAATGAGAAAGGTTCACGCAAATAGACATGCATTCGCTTTAAATGCAAATAATAGTCTACGTAATTCCTGTTTATTATTTATATACATTTTGTAATTTATATTTACTTACCAGTGTTGTTATATTTACATTTTTAAACAGTGCATCTAAATGCCACGTTTATATTTTTAAAGCATTACATAATTACTATTTTAAACAAAATATAAACTAAATATAGTATAATAAAGTATCTATTTTTACACACTTGACAAAATAATTGAATATGTGTAAATTTATTGTTAAAATGTCTTACGAGAAAAACAATACAATGCGTAAGACTATATTTTTACTGTCTTCTTTAAAAATAGTCCAGTAAAAATGTTTTGAATCAGTTTTTTCAACACTGGCTTTATTGGTGTTTTAAACAGCGGATAAACAATGCACTAGCTATTACACCCAATCTCAAAACGAATGATAATCAAAAATTATATCCATCGCCATCTCTCACAAAAATGTTTTTAATACAACTATGACTTACACCTGGGAATTTAAAATGGAATTTTCTTAAGTACTGAGTTTTTTTTCGTGTATTTCCTTCAATTTGTTGAAAAATGTGTTTAACTCATTTTCAAATTTATTTCAAAACATTTAATAGTATAATTTGTTTATTAATAAAATAGAGTATAGTTCATGGATAGTTTTCTTTTTTATCTCCTCCATATTCTCGATCAGTAGTTTTCTATTACATCTTTTGTTGTTCACTAATTTGAGACCTTAACTTTACAATCGATTTTGAGAAATTAAATATTTTTTGGAATTTTGTTTTTGTTTTTTTCCGAAAACTCCCTAAAAACAACAACATAATATATTTGGGTAGTTAATAAAATTTGATAAAATTACGATTGGCAATTTTGATAAAATATTAATTTCGAGTTTTGGTCTTATACCAGCTACTCTGACAATTTGAATTTTTAAAATGATAAAAAACTTCAAGTTATTTCCACATAACAAATTTTACTAAAATTGATCCAATAAGACCACGGATTAAACAACATACGATAGACAGAAGGCATACAAACATAATTTTAAAAATCACCTTTTACAATAATTCAGAGCATCTGAAAATGTATATTTCCTTAAAAAATTCAAAATATTTTTTATCCGTCAGGTAACTCTCTCTATTACGTACATAGGAGAAAATAAAATGAGGAGGCGAATGAAATATTAAATATAGTTGGCCAGAAAATTATGTCACAGAAATCGATCTCAATTTTAGATAATCTAGGTCACAAATTATTTTTCGATTAAATTAATCTTAATAAATCGATAAAAGTTAAACAACATTAGATGTAATATATTGTTTACTCTATATCAATTGCAGTCTTTGTTTTACTATATCTTAATTATACACGACTACATGTTTCACTACCAAAGGGAGCATCATCAGGCCAGTTAATTTATGTTCACTCATTTTTTCACAACACTTTATTTAACACTAGTTTTCGTACGTTTGTTGTACACGTCAAACATATAATATTTAGTTTAGTTTATACAATATATATAAATCGAACACAAGATCTAATAAAAATGACGTTTATTTAATCAAACGAGTTTCAACGACAAAGTCGCCATTCTCAGTGATACCTGAGCTACAATAACAAAATTACAACACTGCGCATACCCCCGTATTTTTACAAAACTAAAGGGGCGTGGCCTATACCTACTTTCTAATATTAATGCGTTAACAGTTTTTTCCTTTATTCATTTTTTTATATCTAATATTATCTAAGTTAAGCTCAATATTTATTTATTAATTTATACAATTCACTTCGCCATTTATGATGTATTTCTTGTCTATGTGGCACTTCCTAGAAGACTAGAGTCATAACGAAAATGAATGTTAAATTAAGTGTTGTGTAAAAATGAGTTTTTAGGTTAACATAAATAACTGCCCTGATGATGCTCCCTGTGGCAGTGAAACATGTAGTCACGTATAATTAAGTTATAGTAAAACAAAGATTACAATTGACATAGAGTAAATATTATATTATATATATATATATATATATATATATATATATATATATGTGTGTGTGTGTGTGTGTGTGTGTGTGTGTGTGTGTGTGTGTGTGTGTGTGTAGATTTAAGGCTTACAACAATAAATATAACATTAGATGATTTAAAAATAGTAAAACGGTCATGATATTGATAAATGTAGATATTATGATATAGCTAAATAAATTTTAAATACATATTTCGATGTTGTGAAACATCATTTCTTCTTCAACCTGAACATCAAGTTCATTCATTTTCAACGGAAATTTATTATTTTATAGAATAATTTTCACAATGACTGACCTCGTTCTATATTTTCTACTTCTAAGCAATATTTTCCATGTAAAGATTAATATAACAACCTTTCAGACTTAAATAAACCGCAACCAGGTGGTCTCCTAGACTGATAAGAAATAGCAAGTAATTTATCTGGTTTATAGATTATTGTAACGTGTCAAATGTCGTAACATTTTTCATGTCTCCTACACTGGAGAAAATTGTTGATAAAAATCGAAGGTGCAATATAGGAACTGAGAATTAGCATTATATTTTTTTCTGGGATCTTAGTAAGGTAATTTAAACATAATTTATTAAAATCCGCTACACAAATTTCGTTTAAATTTGAATTAAATATGAAGATTAATGACCTATATCAATGTGTAAAGTCGAAAGTAAAATAAATGATAGTAAATAATCGAAAATTAACGTTTATAAAGCTCAATTTCTACAAAATATTATTTCCACTTAACACGTCTTCATAGCATAAGGGAATCAAGCTTCGGCTTTATTTAAATACGAATATCCTTAAAAACCAAAGGATAATTTTTATCACAACAATTAGATACGGCATATTATAGACGAGGTATTGGAGACCAATTTTACCAGTTTAATTTGGGTTTTTTTTTAAATGAAATAAAAGTATTTATCTTTGAACTTGATTTTCCATAAAAAATACAAAGGGATTTTTTCTTTCCCATGTAAAAGTAATATATTTGGGGGAGGGAGGGGCGAATACAACGAACATTCCTTTATCAACAAAATTTTCCCTCACTTTATTTGTAGAATATAAAAACAATATGACGCTTCAGTGACTAAATCATCAACTACAGTTGCTACGTGATACACTGTCAGTAGGGTTTGTTTGCATGTAGCAACTGAGGATAATTATTACATTGAAACTTCGTCTTGTATTTCTATTGTAAAAATAAAGTGATTTTAGAGAAAAATTGTGTTTTATTTTTTTGATAAACATTCCTTTGAATAAAATTTGGTTTTTGTATTGGTGAATGAGAATGTTGTTGACTAATTTTTGAGTAAACGATTAAAATAAAGAGTTTTTGATTATAAGCATTTGAAAACATTAGTTGAAACGTATTGCAATACACATATTCGTGTAATACATTTACTGAAAGATTACATAGTATAGAATAATTTTGTTTTAAATTAAATAGGTGAATGATTGGATTGGCAAAAATGGTCCTTTTAGTTTTGAAACAGCTTTAATATTACCCTTTTTAAAAACAGATTCTATAATAAGAACTTATCTCTCCGCATCAAACAACACTTCCTAATTTGTATGTCTTCAGTTTATTTCTGAAATATTAATTCACAACATGTACGAACAAATCACACAGACGGAAAAGAGTCAGCGCTTAGTGAACTATTAAATTCTCTTTGAAAGGCATTAATATATTTCAACAATGGTTCATATTAAAAATGTGAACAGACAAATCAAAACTTTAAAAGAGTATACAGGTGGCTTAAAAACTACTTTTAAATATATTTGTGTCAGTGCCTCTACCATTCGTTTAAACCAACCTCGTGTAGATAAAGCACAGCAAATCAAGATACATCGAGTGCAGATTAAGACCCCTGGTGGTGTTTTCATCAGGGTTGATTTATTATTGTGTTTATAGCTAACAGGCGTCTCTATATTGATTTATTTTCATGTAGTTTCTATAATTGGTGCCTATATGGTTGGCTATTTTTTTCACTTTTCTCTACAGCATAAACGAAAGGAGCGATGTTGATCAAATATGGTATGTAGAGATATTTAGGTCATGTCTCACCAGCCATTAAATTTCTTATAATTCAAAATTGATGGGTAGCTGCTATACGAAATTTAAAATATAAAATTTTGTCAAAATGTAGCATCCTGAATGTATCTTTTCAATATACATCAGTGTATCAGGTTTTTTAGATCCGTCGTTATAGTTAAAAACCAATCAGCTGATTGTGGAAAAACCAGCACTGATTCAAACTATTTAACATTATTAGTGTAAATACCTCATAATAATTATAGATTTTTGTCTTTACGAAAGAGGATTGTCACTATAAAGTTAGTCGTATGTTAAATGTGGCAGAAACTAACAATATTGATATGCTGAAGACGAAATATAGTGGTCATTTTGTTTTCTTAACGTGTGTTGGTAAAAAAAGCAATGTTTTTTTTTATGTATTTAATAATTTTTTATTTTGTTTAAATTTAAAAAAAAAACTTATTTAACCAAACTTATATTCATAGACTTATTTCAACACAGATTTACACAATGGTTTACAACATTTATTATTTTCCCTTATTCGTCATTATGATATATCCCAACGTTTTCTTTAAGAACGAACGCACGCGAGCGCGCACACAACCAACTCTTTAAATTAATATAAAAACAACTTTCTTTGTGTGTGTTTGCAACACTTGCAAGGGTTTTAGTAGCACTTCATTAGGAGTCGTACCTCTGTCTGAGATTAAACTCTATTGTTATCTTTATAGTCGTCCTATGTTTGTATTGTAGATATCAATCTGGTAAAATAAGCATTGTTTACTATTTGCAAGACAATATTAAATCGGGACCAATATAGTTTGCCTGTTGGACTACTATTGAAACTAGTTTCATTATTCTGTTATCAAAATAAATAATATAATGATATAACATTGTCTTCTCGCCAAAATTAGGTCTTGTTGATAAGATATGTTTGAATAGGATACATCAAGAGTTGCCTATGTATTCCTTTGACGTTACCGTTACATTAGTCATGTTTATAATTGCAATAAAACCACCTTACCTCAAAATCAACCCAAACGATATAGGTAAAATTTTGTTGAAATATGTCAGATAGCGGGCCTCATTTATGGTATGAAATTTGAAAAAGAAAGAAATAATAATATTAAAAATCTTATTGGTATACGGGTTTATTTAGGTTTTATAATTTATTTTCTAACCGTAATTTTTAATATACACAATTTTGGTTTGTGTCGTAAACATTTATATTTATTAAACATTTGATTGGAACGGTTAAAACAATTATAAATGATTGTCACTTTTTTAACTTCAGAATTGGAATTTTCGAGAGATCCTGACTAATATATTTTGTTTGAATCATTAAGTTGCATAAATAGAAAAAAAATCAAAATAGTTAGTAACGATTTAAGCAAAACAAAACATTTTGCGTTTTGGCATTAGGACAGGTATATCCAAAAATTTAGATTTATTCAAAAATAGAAAACACGACTAGAGTCATGTAAAAATATTCCCCCATACAAAATTTTACCAAAGTGGGAATTTAGTGCACTGCAGAGACTAAAGAAAAATATCAAGGAAAAAATTGTGTAAACTCAAGGGTCCTAAAATGGATTAAGTGGTATAGGTAAGAAAGAAAAACATATAAACATATGTAATAAGAAAATTTGTTTCAAATAAAAACAAAAAAAAGACAAAAATAAAAATAATGCCTTTTAAAGGAATTTTAATGTAATTTTGAACCAGAAATGGGGATAAATATTATTAATAAACTTTGAGTTATTATTTCAAAAAACCAAGACGTATAGAAATAAATAGAAGCATACTTGTAATCCAGTCGTAATGGGAGATAAGTGATACCAATTTTTTACTCAGGTTTTTTAGTAAAATTATATTGCTAAAATTAAGTATTTTATGTGTTAATTTTTATAAATTACTTTATAATTGAATGAATTGTAGTTTCGTTTTAGTTAAGTAAATAATACAAATCAAGTATTTAGTACTTGACCAAATAATACAAATCAAGTATTTAGTTCTTTACCAAATAATACAAATCAAGTATTTAGTTCTTGACGAAATAATACCAATTGAGTGTTTCAGAAACCACTGTTAGTTTCGACTACTCTATGTAGCATAATGAAACAAGAATAAAAAGTGCGTTTTAAATTAAATCTAAGGATGAAGACGATAACATCATTTTTTTATTACAATCTCATCGTGAATTATAGCATCGATATGATGAAGATTTATAACCTATTCTGTGGCAGGCGTTCCTCAATAAATTATATTTTATTAATATATGTTGTTAGAATTTAGTAGTAATTTAGTGTTTTTACCTTAGGCACAGAAATAGCCCTTGTGTAATTTTTTATTATGTACAAATATCATCGAAAGAAACAAAAATCATTGAAAAATAATGGTCAGAGACTAAATGTAACAAACTACTTTGTAGTTTGATTAACACTACAAGTAAAACACCCCCCGACACACACACACAAAACGAGACAATCGACTCAAGAAAACATATAAATTAAATTTAAATCAATAATAACAATTTTGTTTAACACTTTATGTCCCTAACTAATTTATTATAAATAACTATATTAATAGACAGTTCTCTTTACAATATGACGTGATATAAATCCCCCAGCACAAAACAAAAGAGTGAATTTAGCTTCCGAGTAAGCTAGATGTCCGAGTATTATTCATTATTATCGTAAAGACTAGTTAAAATGAGCTAACATTTGAATAATTTGAGATAGCGTTTTTATTATGAAAGGTGCAATTTTTCGTCTACAAAAATTTAAAATTAAGAGTTAGGAGAGGACGGACTCGCAATGAGCAGGGGGGGGGGAGAGATCGAGTGACACTTCATGTTTATGATCTATTTAAGATAAAACTATTAATTCACGCACAATTTGTTTCTTCTGAATGTTACAGTACTTGTAATATTTTCTTCTCACTAATCATTTTCCTTGTCTGTAATTGTAAATTACCATAGAAAACGTGAAATTAGCTTTTTGTATTCAGACTGCAAACAGATCCAAACATACAAGTTTAAACATATAGTTATCAGACTGGAAATCACCTGTACAAGTTTGTTATAGCAACGTTTTAATCTTTCACTTACATTGATTAATTTCAAACTGCAATATTACCAAAACAAAATTATCCTCAATTTTACTTCTGATTTGTTTTTACATCAGTTATTTTCCACTGTTATTTTAATGTAAAAAAAGTAAATTTATTACACATTTATAGAAAATTGGAGTAGTAAAATACCTAATTTGAATAGAGGATGAAAAAAATATATTTAAAATGAAAACATGTTTTATCCAACCTTTCATAAAAGATGAGACTGTGTTATAATTATTCAACATCAATGGTTATTAGCTTGCATAAAGGATACAATTAAAAAATCTGGTTCTACCAATAATTATACGTTTAATATATTTAAATCATAAGTTATCACTCGTCTAATATTTGAGAATAAGTTGAATCCCTCATCTTTAGTTTGTTCAAAAATATCTACCTTATAATGAACAAACTTCAGAAATTTTGTCTCTGAAACGGGCTGTAAAGAGCTTTTCAAGTAGAGTCAATTATTATAGGAATGTTTTATGATTTGAAACAAGTGGGATATGTCGTTGCTGATCCAATACTTAATTTTATCTTATTGTATGTGGAAGAATAAAATTGACGTAGAGTCTTGTACTGTGTCGAAAATATAAACAATACTCTCACTTATAATACTGTTAAATTTGAGTCCTAAAAACATCTCTCAATATACAATAAAATTTGGCAATATCTATTGAGATGTTTTCGCCACGGGACGGAATCTACAACATACCGAGAACTCAAGATGAGGCCGTAATAATAAAAATAATGTTACTGTCTTCATCCTTAGTTTAAATTTAAATTGTTTGTGATGAGAAAATTTTACGTTATCTTATTTTATTACATTTTTATTTTACTACATCAAACGGTTAAGGAATAATGCGTATAATAAAATATAACTATAATCTCTCCTTGGAAATTAATGACGCATTCAAAGAAAAATTCTTGTTAGCAAATATTTATATAAACAAATAAAACGAGATTGGAACTGAATTACTGATTGAATGGAGTAACATGAATATTCTATATTTATGTATCTAATTAGAACATAAATCCTAGCATGTTTATACGATGTATATGGACATTTTATTACCAATTTTTAGCTTACTTGCAATTCGATAATTCTGTTCTCAAATTGATATATATCTTAAAAGATAATAAGCTGACTCTCTTTGTGTTTTTATACGATATATTCTCGCCCCAATTTTAAAAGAGATTTCGATAGTAAAATGGGGTTTTTTAGCAGTCCTTACGGTAAGAACCTGAAAATGTATTTGACAGGTACCTTATAGATCAAGTAATTTGTTTCTTTGTGAATAATACACCATTCTATGATTTCGCAGCACAGTTAGCATAGTTACTTAATGATTCGTTTAGAAACAAATATAAATGTATCATATACTACATATTATTATAACAAAATAATAAATAAATAAAAAATTATTTCCTGAATTGGTAGCATATAAGGATTTACGATAGCAACAGGTAATTTACACAAATTGTTTTTAACATTCGTTTGGACTAGTTCGTTAACCAATGAAATCGTTATTTTTAAAATTACTTCCGTTTAATATAATTTTTTCCAATGATTTGTAATAATTAATCTAATGTACTGTTTAGTTAATCCAATATTTTTTATTTCATACCCTCCCGTTTATCTGGGTTAAATAATATCAACCCCAACGTCCTATGAAAAAAAAATAAATAAAGAAGGTTAGAAGAAAAGTGAACTTTCTGAACCTGAATAGTAAATAACAAGCATTGTAAGTATTACAAAATAACCCTATTATAATGGCTATTTTCCCCAGAACAATTCAATGACCGCAACAATGAAAAGAGATTTTAATCTCAGACAGAGGTACAACTCATAGTGAAGTGTTAATGAAACCTCGTACGTGGTGCAAACAAATACAAATGGAATTCTTTTTATATTAGGAGAGTGGATTCCTGTTCATTTTGTACAAAGTTTATAGAAAATATATTCGGTAATATACTATAACAAATCTTACTATGACTTATTATACGCACGTTATTCTTGCCAATGTTAACAAAATAAATAACTTGTTGGTTTTAACTATTTCTTTAAATGTAAATTTAAAGTTTAAAAAATCATTTACAATATAAAAATAACAATTATCTTTCAAATTTGATGCACTTAATAATTATACAATTAACATCTTAATCTACCACTTATTCTAAGTACATAGTTAAATACAAGTTACTTATTCTACAATGTCTTAATCTAAAATAAAGAAATAAGAGTGCATCAGAATTTTTTACTTTTAATCTTTTACTTTTAATTATTTTGATAAAATGCTCCGGCTAACTGAAATTTATTATTTATTAATTTAATTACTTTCTCTTTACGGGTTCGTTAGGTTCTTTGGTGACTATAATTTATTTAAAATATAAAATTAAATTTGGTGGTAGTTTGTTTAATTGAGATTGTCCATTAATTTGTGCTTATCGACTCTGAAGTTCTATTACAGTTCTAATGTACCAGGTTCCTTGAACCTGGTTCCCGCGTAGACTGTCCGTAAATGGATTGATATGCCTTAATCTTTTCGACGAATCTTCTTTTCTTCATACACTTTTATTTTCACACCCTTTTGTGACCACGATTACTTTTTAATTTGTTCGATGATTATTCCTGTTCAAACACTTTTAAAACGACGATATTACTCACACACTTTTATGACGACGACTCTTTTTAAATTATAAACGAGGATTATCTTTTAATTATACTTCGAAGATTATTATTAAACACTTGTACAAAACGACGCAGTTACTATTTAATTTCTACGGTTGATTTCGGCTAAATCTTTCACAACATTTTTCTTTTTCTACTAAGAGAAACACTTTCTCCGGAACAACCTTCTTCAATAAGTTCGACACCAAAAAGACCCCTTGCGCTTCTATTCTACCCTTATTTATAATTTTTATTTTCAAATTGCTTTATTCCGATCCTCTGCCATCATTGGCTTATTTTAAATCTTTTACGTTACTTCAGAAATGAAGCAATTCCTTTCATTGGTCCTTTTCAAATAATTTCGGTTGAAGGCATTGAACTTTTGAATGCTTTATTTGACTCCTTGACTGACTGGTTCGTGACTGACTTTAGAATCGTTTTTCTAGCTGTCGACCCTTTCAACTCTTCACAATGTATGGCCTGCCGAGCACTGACCTGTTGGGGTATTACATTACAATACTGTATCGCAAAATAGGGGAAATGATAATATTCACACTGATATGTATAGTATATGTATTAATGAATATTATACTTCAGCTAAAGAAATTCGAATTTGGTTAATATGTAAGCAAAACCAATAATAGATGTTTTAGTCCAAATTGTGTTTAAAGAAAGTCAAATTCATGACAATTCGATAGCAATTCAATGGAATGATATAGCAATTATTTAGATGTAAATTTATATATCCATTATAGATGGAACTATGCAAAACAGAATACATTTATTTTTATTTTTTTGCTGGACCGTAGATCTACTCTCACTTAACCATAGTTTCTTTTCATCAACTCAATGAGTGACTCCAGTCTAGATAATTAATAAGTAATGCCTCGTTTTTCCGTTATGCATCCAGAACCATATTTAGCTTTGGCTTCAGATAAATATCATATGTAGAATAAAACAAAGTTTATATTAGTGTATAATTTTGTAAATGGTGGTGCCAGAATGTACAAAAAGATGAATAAAATTAGTAAAAATCCTAATTTTTAAAATGACGGAATTTGTATATATAAAAGGAATTAATAAGACTTCATGGATAGCTGAAATATATATAATACTGAAAACACACACATACACAAAAAACAAAAACAATTGAAGTTCTTAGAACACAAACAATCAATTCTAACTGTTCTGTGAATATAACAATTTAAAATAAATGGTGTTATTAAGCTCTAAAACACTCTAAAAATTATTGTCAAACTCCAATATCAAATTAGAAACACATGTATTTGCATCATAAGACAGATCTATTAATTTTAAAAAACAAATTCAAATTCATTGATAATAATTGATTACAGTGAAAGTCGAGGGGAGAAAAAAAAAGTACAACAGCTACAATTAGGATTTAATTACACACAAAATTAATTACAAAAATTGAACACAATTGTCAGCGAAAGACAACAGAAGAGTGACCGGAGGCTTAAATATTCCATTCAGTTTGCTGTCGTTTTTTATAATGAATGCAGAAATTTAAGTTCATATAGACGACGGTGTATATTAATTTGTATGTTTCATTTTAAAGAGATATAAAAATATACTTATATTAAGTATGTTTGACAATTCAAGAAAACTGTATGGCGACCTTTGTAACCAGGTTATTTTACGTATTTTTAATTTGGGTTGAAAACCATTTGTATTTTACCAAATGAATGATTAGTGTATCATCCAGTTCATATCCACTTGTAACATGATCCTAAATACCATATAGTTGTATGATGGATTTGTGTATCCCATTAAATTAAGAAAAGAAAATTGTGATTTTATGATATACTTGGTATAGTTGGCATAGGAAATTAACTGTACAACTACAATATCTAAAAATGTGAAAAAGAAAAAAATGTGGTAAAATTATGAACTTGTAAACTTGATGGCATGCCATAACAAGTTGTAATAGACACTCCTTCACCAGAATATATAATAAAAGACTTGTTTATTTTCTCATGATCACACAATATCGTAAAATGAAAAAAAGTTAGTGTTTTTAATAGAATATGAATAGAATCTCGAGATATCTCAAAAATTACAAAACGCTATAATGTCTTTTATAAACTAAACGTATCCAGCAACTATACCTTTTTATTTTAAAATAAAAATGATATTTTATAATCATACGCCATAGTGGAAAATAACGTAAATGTGAAACGTGTTTAACATTAAAAGGTCGCTATCCTGAATTGACAAGAAGGGTCAAAAATTGTTTAAGCTAATTGTTTTATTAATCATAGTTCTTTAACACGAGGAAGAGAAATTGAACTTACTTTGTGTAAGGGATCTTTGAGTAAGTAGTTTATTAGAATAGGTACTCTATTTTAAGATTCTGTAAGAAGAAAAATAAACGATTTTTTTTCAAAACTCTTGCTAATGTTTTAATAGAATGTGGCATAGTTTACGAGAAACGCTTTTGAAAGATTTCTAAATTATTCTAAAATATTATTCGAATTTGTTAAATAAACTTAAATCTTTAGACATCTATAAGATATTTTGTTATGTGAATGTCAATTTTGTTATAATGTTATGTCAACATTGTAATGATTCTTGCTAAAATAGAAAAGAACAACAATTAGTCAAAGATGTATTTTGTGCCGAAAATAGAAATAACAAATGACTATTAAATAAACTTATAACATTATTGAATTTCAGTCCTGTAAACAATATAATTGTTAATATTTATTAAAGCACGGATGCCATGGGATAGGTTTTAAATCTACATCACATCGATTCAATAACTCAAGATGAGATAGTAATCATAAAAATTATGTCACCATCTATACCTCATCCTTATTTTGAATTTAAATTGCTTTGGATATAAATAGTTTTTGACGACATATTTTATTGCAGTTTGTATTATGCTTCATCGAGCAGTAGAAACTAATATTGTGGTCTATAAAACACTTGATTAGTCAAGTAATAACTTTTCGGTTTTAATGTTATTTGAAATGGATTGTTCACAAATATTGATATGATATAATATACAGTTAAGTGTATAAAAACTAATAAATCAGGTTGGTTTTGAGAGTATAAGTCAACTTTATGTTCATATGTTTACACATGAAACACGAGTGTAAAATATAAACAAAAAGTGAAAAATATCAACATATCCCAGTAGCGTAGGGCAAGTTTGAAAATTAAACCTAAAAATTTAACTTAAGAACGCTACCCAAACTAAGTAAAAACCAATGCTAACGTTCATTTATTCAATAGTTCATATTCCATTGAAACGGTTGTACACTTTCCTCACACTAAAGGGGGGGGGGGGACAAAAAACAACAACAACAAAAAAGAAATGTTATGACCAAGTACGGGAAAGAATGAAATGAGTGAAAGATTTATCTTAAACAACTTGGTTTTGGATGCAGATATTAAAAATAATTAAAAAATCTTACTTATCTCGCACATGATTATGCTATATCTTTGTTTTTATATATCAATTGTTAAATATATACGTTCATATACAATTTATTGAAATAATATGTATATACAGTTTATTAAACTAGATGTGTTGGTAAAAATCGGTTTTATTATGTACTCTTTTGTAAACTTTAAATCCTCACATTTTCGATAGGATGAACCTTTTCAGATCCAGTTTGTGACACTCTGCTCTACTAACAAAAAGACCTTTAATATGATGTACAACATGGTCTCATTTAAGATTTTCTTCTTGGTGTTAGAGAGTCAGTGAACACACCAAACTAAGGTATTTAGGTTTAATACGAATATGCGAAATCACATGATTTGCTTCTTTTTTTTCCAAATGATTTGTAGCCACATATTTAATAAATATAAGATTGACGTCTCAATATTTAATGTATATTATAAATGTTTTAATTAAATTAAAACCAAGACTAATGTAACTGTAAGGAGAGGTGTTATTTTATCTTTTACTTTCAAATGTGCCTTCTCTTAATTCATCAAAACTATATATTGAATCCAAGACAGTATTTTATAATTACAACATTTATTTTGAAAAAGGATCGTTTTGAAATCAGTTAAAATAGTTAACCAACAGTCAAAAGCGTGTTCGGTTGCTAAAGTGACTGTCATGTGTAAAACAATGGTTATTTCCCCCGATATCTACAATGCAAAACAATAGGATGGCTGTAACAATGACGGTAGATTTTAATCTCAGACAGAGGTACAACTCATAGTGAAGTGGTAATGAAACCCTTGCACGCGCATCAAACAAACACAGAGGTTTGTTTTTATGTCTAGAAAAGTAGATTGCTGTTCTTTTTATTAGAACTTTTATAGAAAAAGAAATCTGTATATATCTGCATCACAAAATTGGAAAACTATTAAATGTTTACATTAATATGTACAATCTATTGAACCAAGTTAAAAAAAAAATCATTTATGGTTTTTTTATAAATGCAGATTACAAACAAAACAAATTCGAATTTGGCTTTGTAAGTAAAATCAAGGAAAGACGTTGTAGTTAAAATTACATTTAATATAAGAAAGTAATTATTATAAACAATTCAATAGCAATTATTCAAACAGTTACCATCTTCATTAACATGTAGTTTTATATATCCATTATGAATGTAATTCTCTATGATTTTCTTAGTAGATTATCGATTAACTCCAACTCTACTCTTAGCTTCATCATCTGAACTTAATTGGAGATACTAGTCTAGGTAACTTATACGCAGAATTGTTTAGTGAGCCATTCATCTCCGTTGGGCATCTATGACTTACGTTGACTTCGGTGGAATAGCAAAAGTCCATCAACGTAATTTGAATATATGTGTATAATTTTATAAGTCCAACTGATATAAAAATGTAGGATACTGAATAAATAAACGAATAAATAATGAATTTTTAATTTGTGAGATAAAAAGAGATAAATAAGAATGCACAGATTAAAGTACAACTAAAAAAGCATTAACAGCAAATGAATCTAGAACCACACAATCTACTCAACTGTAAGGTGAATATAGCTAATAGAGATAAAGTATGTTCCAACCGACAAATTTCTAATTTATTGACGATGTTCAATATCTAATTTAAATGAAGACGTTATATGTGTAAACAAACCGAATTTATACAATTTTTTTTTTTAAACAGGTGGGAAAAATAGATGTATAGAAAAATATGAAAGTACACTCAAAAATAGATGAAGTTAGTGAGAGACAAATCCTGACAGACATAACTAAAATATAGATGGGTGCACAAACGTAGAGATTAGTAACAAATAGGATTCATCAATTGTACAAACAACAAAACAGTCAAACATATTGAACATACTCCAACCTTGAAAGAGAGATTTTTGGAAAGGATAAGAAGGTTTGGAGAAAAACAAGCCCAGAAGAAGAATGAAAACGTGCAAGAAACGATAATGTGAACAGGTGACAAAGAATTAATTTTAAATATAAACAGACCCAGCCTCCTAAAACATGAGACTGACAAGCTCAAGTTGGTATACAGCGTACCATACGAAGTGAGAAATGTCTTAGGAAGGAAAACTTACAAGATAAATTGATAGAGGCACAAATAGAATTAAAGGAAGATAAAATTGTATATAGTGAGATATGCATATTGTATATAGTACAAATAATTGTTTAAACCTTACAAAGATAAAAAAAACGAAACTTTAAAATTAAAAAGAAAAAAGTTGAGATGTCTAAATTACATTAGGAGAGAAAAAGACTTAAAACAGAAATAGGTCAACGGACACAGTTAAAGAGAAAAGGACACAGCTGGTTGGAAGGTAGGAGAATGAACAGAGGGTGAAAACACTTCTCACTCGAAAGGAATGTTGGTAAACAGACTAAGTCCAGTTTCAGTAGAAGAGTTATAATCACAGTAGGACTGAATTCCACAACAACACTAGGGCGGAAATGGGATAATGGATTACTGGAGACCATTGTTCATTCAACACTCCGCATCATAAAAAAGTTAAATAATTCGTATTACTTGTACTACCTATTACGTAGTTTTATAAAGATGTTTGTTTTGTTTTAGTAAGAACATAGTAGCAGAGTAGTGCCAGTGATTTCTTCATTCTGTAAAGGGAATGCTGGTACAAAATTGTCTTTGTGTTATTGTTTTGTATGTGTTTTACCATGTAATATGTTTAAATAAATCTGTGTTCATGTGTTTCAGTGAAATTCGAAAGAAACTTTCACATCTGAACGAAGCGTGAGCAAACACTAGAGTTATGGTGATTACAAAAAAGGTGGTAATTATATATTTCTATAGGATAAGATGTTAGTGTAAGAATGTATATATATATATATATATATATATATATATATATATATATATATATATATATTAGTTGAATGGATATTTTTGAAAAGAAAATAGTTTTGTAAAGGATAAGTTAGGAACAATGAATCAATGCATAATCCCAAAATCAAATATAAGTGTAAGTGAGTGAAGGGTGAACTCGTTGCAATTTGTACAAAGAGATGTTACTTGCGGTCACTAGAAGAATTTTAAACCCACCAGAAAGGAACCTTAATGTAAAATAAATTACCAAATATTATTAAATTCAAACATAATATATACAATTAACTATCGAAACACATGAATAACACAAAGATTATAAACACCTAAATAATCACAGTAAGATTATAAGGCCAATGTGGTTTCAACATGTTTCCACTTGTCAGCCAATAAGACTTGTGTCTGTGTTTGTAGTGTTTTAACCTTTTATTAATATCTTGTACGTGCGCATATTTCCTGTAATTTTCTGTTGACGTACGTACGTACGCGCGCGCGTGCGTGTGTGTGTGTGTCTGTGTCTAAATATGTGTTTGTTTGAGGACGCGTGTGTTAATAATCGATAGTTAAACCATTAACATCCAGTTATAGAGGAAAATTTAATAACAAGAGGTTTTAAATTAGTGTTTAAAATTAATTATAAATTTGATAGGTCAACGCCTTAAAACGGCTGTAAACGCTGAAGGGTTTACAAATATATACATTTGTTGATATACCGCATGTATACATGATGTTACTATATATGTTGTATTACATGTTGATGTTACTATATACCTAAGATAAATAATACTATTTTTAAAAGGTTTGAAATTTTGTAAACCAATAGTTATTATTACCTTATTGCTCGTCTACAATTAAATGTGTTATTATAAGGGAAGTTTTTGAAAAGAAACATGATGGTGATAGTAACAATTTTATGACTCCTAGAAGGTTCATTTTTATGAGCATAAACAAAAATTAATTTGCAACTTTGGAGGTTATGACTCCTCAGGGATGAATTTTATACTAAAATAACTTTTGCTTAATCAACTTATTTTAAACTCAGGAATAACAACTTATTCTGTTTGGTTATTTTTTGACATTTGTAAACATCTTGAATAAAAAAAGTAATGTGATTTGAATTTTTGATACCCATTTTAACAATTAAGAATAAAATATTCATTGGTAAGTCAAGTTAATGACTTCTTAGTGAATATTCACGTACTGGTGTAGTCACCCAAATAGAAATTTACTAATAAAATATATAGGTGTCTGTGTGATTTATTTTGGAATTATCATTAAAATATTTAATCTATACCATATATATTTCATACAAAATGTATATTTTAAATACAGAAAAACTTCATTCAAAACAGGGCCAAAATATGAAAAATTTCATAAAAATTAGTATTACTCATTTGTTTTATATAGACCGGCAATCTCTCTCTCTCTCTCTCTCTCTCTCTCTCTCTCTCTCTCTCTCTCTCTCTCTCTCTCTCTCTCTCTCTCTCTCTCTCTCTCTCTCTCTCTCTCTCTCTCTCTCTCTCTCTCTCTCTCTCTTTCTCTTTCTCTTTCTCTTTCTCTTTCTCTCTTTCTAAATTTTTGATAGCTCAAAATGAATAAATTATTTAGTTTAAGCAAAATACAACGTTTTATATATAGTTTACCTATGTTATTTGAGAAGCCAAAAACAGTGGAGTAGTGAAATTGAAAATTACTAAAAATAAAACTGATTGCACATTTCAGAGTATTGTCACTAAAATGAAATTTCACTCTCAATTTGTTACTTTTTTTCCACTTTATATGATATCCATATACGGAGAAAACAAATATTTAAACCCAAGTGTATATTCCAATGGAACATAACGAACTTATGGGTGACGTATGTATGAGTGTAAATATTGATAATGCGTCAACAAGATGGATTCCTCTCATGGGAATGTACGCAGAGTACCAACTCGGTAGGGAACTGTAAATCCCTATTTTCATCAATATTTAAATATATGCGTTATCAGAAATATACCTGTCCTCGCATACATAAAGTTTCATATATACATGGTGTGCCGTAGTACATATACTCCAACGTTTGTAGAAATATAATATTTATTTCTAGAATTTATACGAAGTTTGTATATGTTTACGTTTTTCGTTGATATTTTCATGCTTTCATAAACGTTTTTGGCTCCATAGAATAAACCATTAAACTGTTTAACTTAATAAACTGAAAAATGACATATATTTCGAACATTTTTGAGCACATACAGTACAAACTTAATATGTTTCCTTATTTCAAATATAAACATAGATATTTAAACATGAAATTTATCCAAATAGGCTACACGCACAAATTCTTTTGTAAAATTTATACTTATTAGGTCTAGCCGACCATTGAATCGTCAGTTACGGCAATGGCGAGGCTTATACAAAGACTAAATATAAATAATCTAAGAAGTAATTGTACACATTTTGAGACCAGGTCCAACGTTCCATTACATGACAATGGAACCTGAAGGTGGAAAATTCAACTGAGCAAAAACTACCCATGACGTATTTCTGCAGCTGCCATAAAACAGCAACAGATTCTCATAGAGTTTTAGAGCTGTTACTATAACACGTTATCACTCATTCAGTTATACAATAATGAATAAACGCATCGGGATACGGAAAAAAAAATTATCCCAGGTACAATAGTTAACAATATATACATTATTTTGGAATAAAATGCACTGTGGATACTAAAAAATAGACAAAAACCATTTATTTCATAAATCTCTTTTTTTTACTTAAAAGAGGATAAAACTAACATTTCCATGAAAATCTCAATATTTATTCGTTTGACAGATAACAGAAAATAATCTATTCTACTCGTAGTGATGATATTAAAAGTGTTTATTCTGTTCAATAAAAGTTCATAGATAGACCTAAGCTAAATAAAAGGTGGATAAAAATTAAGCTAACCTTCTCAATAGTTGTTGGTCAAAAAGTGAAAACGAACGCTTGATGTCGTCTTTAAATATATTTTAATTAGAGCCTTAATTAATTAAATAAACATGTCCTCATTAATAAACGCTTAGCTCTCGCCATAAACACGTTATCAGCGTAAATTACCTTTGATTAAAATGGACTTTTTAATGACGCTCGTCAAAGTTCATTTTTACACTTAGCTAATAACTGAACTGTTCTATTTTTTTACTTACTATTTTGCACACTGTTTGGAGTCATTAATCTTCAAATTAAAATAAAATATGAATGAAATTGGTAGAGATGATTATGAGAAATGACATGTTTTATACCCATCCCATAGCCGATTTTCCTATGTTTGTAACAATAACTCACCAACCCATATTTCTTTTTGGAGAGATGGCGTCATACGTCTTTAGATGTTACGATTGAGTAAAATTTGATCAAAATAGTTTTAGTTGGTTTTAACAAATTAGAAATTATATATTATGTCGGCAACCATTTTTACTTATAGGTAAAACGCAATTAAGATATTGAGATTGTACAATATATACCCACATACTAAATTTAAATAATATCCATCAATTATGTTGGGCTGTGGAGCACTGCGCTGGCGATAGACAAAAAAAAAACACACATGTCTGGGACTCGGGGGTCCTCGAAAAGGTTGTCTGCGAAAAAAGTCGACATCAATTTTTTGACTCGTAAATTAAAAAGGAATTTTGTCAACTATTACAAAATGACAGATACTGGAGTTATAATAACAAAAACACAACGTTCTGATTTAAAATGATCAATAACTTGAATTTTGTAAATTGGATTTTATTCAAATATGAACATTTAAATGTGCTAAATTCTACATTAAAAGAAAACTCTCACCCAATATTGTTCATCTGCAATATAGAGGGAGAAAACTGCTTTTATATACTGATAAACTGTAGCATCGTAAAAAATGGATATCTGAAATATCTACTAAAAATGGAAGATCAATTTTTCTAACCATTTCTAACCAATGCTTTGGAAACTTTTTCTAACATATATAACTGTGAAAACATATAAGGCAAATAAAACAGAGGAGAGGTGAAATTAGAAATTACTAAAATGATGTTTCGTAGTTAGACATTTTGAAACAACTATTTACTATTATTTGACATTTATTAACTGAGAAAATAAAAATTCCTAAACATTTTATGCCTAAGAGTATATTCGAACGGAGCGTAACGAATTTATATATCTTGTGTGAGTGTAAATATTGATAATATGTCATCAAGATGTATATCTCTCATGGGAACGTACACACCGTAGCAACCCGGCAGGAAGCTATGCCATCCCGTTTTCATTAATATTTTAAAAAAGCGTTGCTAGCAATACGCGTATACCTGTCCTCTAACACATAAAGGTTCAGGTAATTACCTAAATTAACGGTAGTACTTTTGTGTATATATATAACGTTCCTTTCGAAGTAAAGAAGTTGTAAACAGTGTTGGTTGTTACTATGTTTTCACAACAGTGTTTGTTCGACTTATATCGTAGCCAAACCGTTTAACGTATTAATCTGTAATGTGTAATGTGCACAACCTTTTGACTCACATTATAGGAAAATAGTTTGTAATTTGCTCATGTTTAAAAAATATAGTGTAATTTGGAAGAAGAGAATTGTTTAGAAAGAACCAAGTTATGTCTAGGGATACATGTAAGGCCTTGGATTTCAGAGTGAAAATATGCCACGTAAAATGCAGACATATTATAACATAGAATGTCAGAGCCGAGAGATCTGGGACAAAATATTAATATCCCTCTTACTATATGAACCATAAAATTCTGAAACAAGGTCTCTCTACTGGTTATTATAAAGACAAACATACCAAGCGTTCATACTTTTGGTAAAAAATTCATAAACTCATACATAAATTTTACGTTAAATTATACGTTTCCTAAATTACGTAAATTCGTTTCACAATTAGTGGATGTATATAGAAATATGAATTTGTACGTTTAATGTACAGTATATAAATAAATGAGGTAGTTTTGAAAGAGAGTATTATGTAGATTTAAATACGGCAGAGGAACTAAATTTTGGTTTTATTAGACAGCAGCTTCATGTGGCGACAAAGACTTTTGTTACCAGCATACAGATGTTCCTTTATTATGCCAGGTCGAGTGGTGACACTGAAGATTCGTGGGGGTTCATGTACGTTTAAATAATTATAGAGATGAACTAAATTTTGGCGTTTTTGACAAACGGCGGCTTTATCTAGCTTTAAAGGTTTTTTGTTACCAATACACATGTTACATTGTTCAACCAGGTCGTGTGGTGACACTGAAGGGTCATGTACGTTTAAATAAGGGAGAGGAACTAAATTTTGTTTTTATCAGACAGTGGGTTCATCTAGCGAAAAATGTTTTTGTTACCAGCATACGTATGTTCCTATATTCTGTCATCAATTGGAGACACTAAATGTTCTCTTGATCAGGAAACCGTAAAAATATATTCAATAACCACCAGAGTAATTTGGAGGCAGACAGAAATTCGGAAAAATGTAGGTAAGTTTTTGAGTTAGGTTTATTTGTTCTATTATTATTAGTTTATCGTTCCATTCTCACACAACTGTAAGTTGTTATATATTATTTAATATATATTTGTTAAACAAATATTATATACTAAATTCTTCTCTTTTCCCATATGATATACTGTATACCCACATTTAACTGAATGTATTTAACTAACTTATTATTATTTAACGTCTATTAAGGACATAGCCTTGAATATATCAAATGATTTTGCGAGAGGCCATAGGAAGAGATCCTTATCTGTAGTTACCGGGCCTCGTATTGAAAACTACGAATGTGCCGAATAAACTAATTAAATTATTATATACGTTGATTGTGTCTTGTATTCATGTTGTAATGTTTATGTCTTTTAACAATATTTAATGTTCTGACGACTTCGTGTGAGTGATATTTTCAACAGCTGATTAAGGATGAGTGATATCATCTGAAACCGCTGTAGTGTTTAGCAAAAAAAGAGGACCACTAGACGGACATATAACAAGTAATATTGTATTAACCTCTTCATTGATATCAACTGTTATTGTTTATTTCAATTAAAATCACGACTCGTGTAAAGATAACGAGAAGTGTACGATGTTTATCTATTACTTGAACATCCTTGAAGACTATATTTTGATTACGCAGAGTATAAAATGTATTTTGAAAACAGAATGCTTTGCAATCAGTTGAAATAGTAATCCAACAGAAAAAAATAGTATTGATTTGATAAAGTTTGTTTCAGTTGGAAAACTATTGTTATTTCCCCGGTATCTACAATCTAAAACAATACGATGGCTACACAGTGACAATAGATTTTAATCTCAAGCAGAGGTACAACTCATAGTTAAGTTGTAATGAAAAACTTGCACCGCTGTAAAACGGAGATTGTTTTTATATTAGGAGAGTTCATGACAACGTTCTTTTTAAAATATTTACTGAAGTAATATTTTCAGATTGAAAATATACTCAACAATATATCTTAAACGCAAAACCTAGATGTGGGGAGAGTACTGAATATTGACATAGTTTGTATAAGCCTCTTTTATAATGATTTCCATATCTTATTTGAAAAAAAAAAATTTGAACAACCCGTAGATAAATTCTGAAGGGGGAAAATAATAAGAAAATCCAAAGGTGGTTTTTGGGATAATAATTACATTTAATGAATCACATTTTAAATACAAAACTTTAAACTAACTTTTCTAAATAAAAAAAAACAATACTTTCGTGTTCAGAAATTTAGTAACATTACTTAGCCACATCAATTACTTACAACCAACAAAACTTTGCCATACTACTCGTTTTCAATTTTTACATTATGTTCATTAAATATGTTTTTCTGGTTGAAAACTTACTGTTTTACTAACATTAAAAAACATCCTCATTTTTTAATTGCGAATAAAACTACCTATATTATAAGGAGGATTTTTTTTTTAAATTGGTAATCTTGTTAGAAATGCATATTAAGGTTAACTTCTTAATAATTCTATTCTAAAAGTAACACGATAATACATTAGATAGTTAATGTCATATTTATTCTTGAAAATGTTTCGTAATATACAATCGTTTCGACAACAAATATTGTGTAGTTTTACATTTTAATCAAATTACATGTCTAAACCTTTTGAAATTTAGATGATTTAAAAATAACAAAACATATTCAATTAATGAATTTAAAATGTTGTATATACAAAATTCCAAACACTGCTATTTAATATGTATTCATAGGCAAAAAAATATATACATAGTCCATAAAAACATCAATTTATTTTATGTCCAGTTATCTATGAACACAATAACACAATAATAATTAAACTGTGACGATAAAAACTATGAATAATTTTAATCACGAGTCTATGTATCTGGGTTTTCTGACATGTACTGGATTGATTTACATGAATGATAGAGCCAACAACATATATTATAGTTAAAATTAATTTAGCATTACTACTGTTGTTATATTCACTATAACATATTGATTTATCAAGAACTATAAATTACGACGATGTATGAAAATATTACATTAATAATTACTTTGTGAAAGAGTAAAAACCATCAATAGTTTTAGATGCAAATTCTGTCGCCTACTATGATTTATTTTGATTTGTTATGAATAGTGTTATATAAGAATCAAAGTTTATATATATATATATATATATATATACTTGAAAAAAGTTTGCTACATACATCCACAGCATTACACATCTTGTCCTATCAGGTACTTCCCTCCTGCCTTTTATCCACAACTATTTTCCACCTCTGGAATCTCATCTTTTAGTATTCCTAAATGTCATCCAACCTACCAACGCCATCAGTCTTCTACTGATTGTTCTTCTCCTATGTCATTTCTTCTTTATATATTAGTTTTATTGTTTCAATTTCGACGTACTACGTTCGATTTTAATATGTTCGTTTGCAAATGTTATATTTTAAAGAGTAGGGATTATTTATTAAATATAAAAGATATTGTTTGAATATTATTGTGTTAGAAACGTAAACATAACTTAGACTTAGTTTAATTTAAATTAATATGCGTCTTTACATAGACACATTGAAAACAGTTTTGTTATTCTGCACTTTTCCTTCAACTCGTTAGAATAACAAGCGATTATAATTTATACAAGACAAAAGCAAAAAACCGAAGATAATATACAGATCCAATAAATAATTTACTATTAACTTAAGCTAATTTTAAAAAGATGGATTTCTACAAGAAGAATTTTGAAGAAAACAAAATCAAACTTACAAAACAATGTATTAAGAACCGAAGAAGAGTTTGTGGTTTAGATAATGTATTTGTTTCGTGTCAATAACATTTTGGCAAAGTTTCGAAAAAAATTGTTTACTTTGTTGAACGAAAGTTAGAATTATTAATGTTTAATTATATCGCACTCAAATTGGACTAACTCAAATGCTTATACACAAAATCAAACCATAAACAAAGTTATATAGTAGCTTCTGCAATACAAAGAAATAAATGTTCGGTTGGTATAAAATATAAAAACGTCCAATGAATCTAACATCATAAATTCAGTATAAATTAAATTGATAAATTTTTTGTTAAAGTATGAAAGTTTATGATATAAATCATTAAGCCATAAGATACTTAAGAAAATTACGATGAGAGATTGAGGATCCATTTCTGATTTGCCTAATTAATGAAAACCTGTAATTATGTATTGTGAATTAAAGTAAATTGGTTTAGATCATAAAAACTTAAATTTTATGAAAATTTAATATAAATTGCTTGCGTCTATTTTCATGTTTCCAACTTCAAAGAATGTCAAAGTTCATTTCGTCTTTTGAAGATTATCTTCTCATCCGTATAAAAAGGGATAGAGTTTTGTCCTCAGAGGCTATATTTTACGAAATTTCATCAATCATTCACACCCATTTTCTTAATATAGTTTAATATTACATTGAATATGCCTGATGTAAAACAGTCCCGGAATGGCTAATTAAATTTTAAACTTGAAATTGTAGATAACTGATACTTTAGAAATTTGTTTGGTGTAAAAGCTATTTTTGTCAGTAGGAGCTAAATTTACCCCTACCCCCAAAATTGGATTTTTGGGGGCAACTCAAAATGTTCAAATATCGTTTAATACCTAATTTTATAGGTATTGTAGGTAAAAAAAACTGTGAAGAAAAAAATTGCAACTGGAGGTCTATTTAAAATGAGATATTAAATTTGGGAGAATTGGGGACTTTACATTTTAAAATTTTAATTTGGCCCTCAAAACTTTCATTTTAGGGTATGTTTGTTTACCTTATAATACAATTTTTTATTTATTTATTTATTTTTTACACAAAAAATTTTCACCTTTCTACCGTTTCAAGTTTTACGTTATTGAACTGTATCGGGACTATATTAAATGTTGAGCTTGACTTATGAGAAAAATTATACAGTATAACAAACACACAGAACACAATTCTCATAAAAAAAAAATACGCCTAAATATCAGACACGTTTCAACGACAACGACCTTGTCGTTGAAACGTGTCTGATACTTAGGCGTATTTTTTTTTATGAGAATTGTGTTCTGTGTGTTTGTTATACTGTATCGGGACTGTTTTACATGCTTTTTATAAATAAATATGTATGTATTTATTTATTACATTTTCCTTACAAAAATTACTAACAAATGTCATACAATACTTAACAAATAACCTTGCTGTGTAGACAACCCTCTAACTTCGTTAACAAAAAAGTACTGTTATAATACTATTACATTTTATAATATAATAATTTGTTTGTACAGCAAATAAATAAATTTTAGTATGTTACAGTAGATTTTGAATAACTCGTGAAAGCTAATTTTAAATTACATATGTAATTTTGAATACAAGAAGTTACAATCTAAGATTAGCCGACATGTTTGTCTTGATTTGATAATTAGTTAATGCACAAGTTAAATATTTCAAATATTAGATGTCTTTAGTTCACGAAGAGAGTCTGACAGATTTGGATATCTTTGACACAATGTGATGACAGAATCTAGCCAGTCATCGTTTTGTATACTAAATCGTTAAAGATGACCTGCGATTATAGTCCTCAGACTATTACGGTCCAAAGTAGTCGTTTTCCAAAAAAATGAAAGATAACTAGTGGATTAAACTGATAATTCACAAATAATACTACCAAAATTATTTTCAACAGAAGTATTTGGGCAAACAAATGTGGTAAACTGCATATATTGATTTTTTTTTCAAGATGGTAGAATAATTTTAATTCTGTTATACAGTCAGCAATTTTAATCTTACATGAATATTGTTCAAATTATTTTGCATATTTAAAATAACTTTTGAAGATTTAAAAATAAATTTTTGTTTTGGGAAAGGTTTCTAAAATGGTAGGTTTTTTAAAAACCGTTCAGTTTATTTAGTATCAAGTAGTAGTAGTCCTCGTCAATATTATAATTTGGGACAATACGATTTAATTATTTTGTTCACATTTATTTTTTAGTAATAATAATTTTTAATTCATGTTCTATAAATGCAGCACATAATTTGTATAAATAATTGTTGAAATCACTTTGGTTGGTATATAAATTTTTAACTCGTAATGATAAACCTTTGAATTTCGTTTTGTAACTGTTATAATGTAAATATTGCATAATTTATTTTTGAATACATCACGGCCATATATGCCTAGGAATGTTTTTTTTATATAGTTTAAAATCTAAATAGTTATTTCCACGAAAAATTCAACTCAGTTTTTTTACTCATAACGAAACTTCTTCTATCCAATCTATAATATGTTAGATATAAAACCGAAGACGAAGAAGAAATAAACACATAGAGAGAATACAAATTACTTTGATTTCAAAATGTTTCCTCACTATAAATCCATTACGTTTGTTCGTATATTATATGACTTTTATATGTGGAGAAAACAAATATTTTACATCAATGTGAATAATCGAATGGAGCATAACGATTTTATATATCTTGTGTAAATATAAAATAGATAAGTGTAAATATTGACAATGGTTAAAACAAGATTGAATCCACTCATGTGAATGAACAACTTAGCAACGTTCATCTGGCTTTGTTACCAGCACACAGATGTTCCTTTGTTCAGTCAGGTAGTGTGGTGGTGACACTGAAGGTTCGTGGGGATCATGAACGAGAGAAAATAAATTTTGTCAGAAGGCGGATTCATCTAGCTTTTAAGGTCTTTTGTTACTAAAAAGACCTTTCATTTAATTTATTTCTTTTTTGTTGTTGACGAAATCGTTTTGTATAACAAGTGTTCAAACAATTATTATTAGATACTAAAGTATCATTGTAAAAGAGGTATCATTAAAATTAATAGACAGTTACACTTAGTAAAGTCAGTAAAACATACACAAATGAAAAAAAAAATTATAGAAATAAACAGCACCAATAACATAGCCAAAATAACAAAATATTCAGCTATGTCTTCAGCTAAACACACAGCTATTATGGTACAGAAACTCCTCCATAGAGTAAAATGATCCAGACAACAACAGTAGTTGTCTTGGGCTTTTCTTAAACTCATTAATAATGTTGAATATTTTTTAGTCTATCTGGGAGTTTATTGAATCTGATGGTAACTTTTTTAATTTTCTTAGTCTATGTTGGCCTAAACTAACGAGGCTTCTGACTCAGATACATCCTTATACAGAATGGGAAAGCATACTTGGAAGTGTCAATAACCCCAGCTCCAGAGAATCATATTTCGATTTTATTTATTTTTGCCATCAGTCATACTGCTCCACCATCCGTATTGATCAATCACTCCATATTATTATCCCATAACTCAGAAGTGAATGTACAAGTCCATAATGGGATGTAACAATGTGAAACGGTTACAGTATTGTCTGCAATTTCTAATTATGAATGTATATACTAGAATTTAATTTCTTCATACTTCATATACATGGAATATCCAGGTAAGTCTGTTGTCACTAAACCTAGAAATGTTACAGCACCGACCTCCTCTATGTTATCACCGAACACAACCGTAAGTCCTGATACTGAATTTTTATGTTTTAAATTAACATTTACATAATTTGTTAGCATTTATAATTTGTTTTGTTAGAATTGGGAATTAAATTATTTTTCGTGAAATAATGACTTACAGTTAATTTGTTTGAAAGCTTTCAATTCTAACAATTTAGCAGTAATTGCCGAAAGGCTGATGGTTGTTTCATCTGCATACTGGGTTGTTTCATCTGCATTACGAACTAAACCATCAACACAGGATGATGCATATAAATCATTTACACACAAAAGGAACAAAACAGGTCCTAGAACTTATCCCTGGGGAAGCAAAACTCCAAATGGACCGTTTTTGACAGCATTTCTTTAACCTGTAAATTTTGGGTCCAATCAGGCAAATAAGTATTTAATCCAAAAGGGAGTCCTCTTACTTCAATATGTTCCAACGTTTTCAGCAGTAATTTAAAATCTACTGGGTCAAAAGCTTTGGAGAGATCAAGGAAAATACTCATAACTTGTTTATGATTTTCAAGGTTATGAACTATATTGTCAATTAGGTTGACCATGGGGTTAATTGTTGATATTCCTTTTAGGAATCCAAACTGACTTTTTGAGATTATTTGAAATTTATTTAATTAGTTCAACAGTCCAGTCACGTAAGTATTCTTAAAATCTTTACTGGAAACTGACAGAAGATATATATGTCTATAATTATTACAATTCAAATTGAAAATGTATAACTACACGATAAGTTCAGATGAACAATGCTTAATAAGTCAAGCGGATACTCCTTCAGTAATACAAGATTTTTTTGACTTCATTTGCTAAATACCTCTGAGATCTGGTCTTCAGACACAGGTGAGAGCACTATGGATGATGCGCCTCTAAAATATAATGTATGAACCTCTCCTGTTGTATTTCCAAACAGTTTAATATTGGCAAAAAAATTCAATTCATTATTAATTGTAATAGGATCAGAACTTATTTCACAAATGATTTTCTAAGATGTAGGGAAATTATTTCACTTATCTTTTCCATTCATAATATTCCATATAGTTTTTGCAATATTTTTTTGACCAACATTATTATTAATTTCATATGATTTTGCAGCACTTATCACTCTTCTAAATATCCTGTTGTACCTTTTGCATTTTGTTTGAATTTATTGACTTCTTTATATAATTTTCATTTATGCCGTGAAACCATAATTCTTTTTGTGATCTATAAACTTTTATTATTTGTATGCTGTTTGACTTTTACAGAACAAAAATGAAACAGAAAAGTAATTAAAATATTCCTCTGAATTGTTTAAATGATTTAATTTATCCCAATAATCGTGTATCAAAAAATATTTCAATAATTGTACATTGCCAAGATGTACATCACTACTTTTCTGCAATTGTGGTACAAGAAGAACTGGGTTAAAATTCATGATACTCACTCCCTGAGCATAATGATCAGAGATACCAGAATGAATGATATCTACTTTTACACGATTATAAAAAATATTTGAAATAACGGTTGCAAATTACCAATTGCGGTTGCAAATGATCCAGTGAGCAAATAGGAGGTGAGCTCACCAGCCAATGCAGGCCGTACATAGCCAGTAAATCGCTAATTCTATCAACACTACTGCAATCACTTAGTATATCTGTAGTTCAATCACCTCATACAAGAAAAGAAGACTTCTTTTAAGCTAGAATCAAGAACTTCATCAAAATTGTGAAAAAATATGTTTGTCTCCCTTAGGTTTTCAATCATTCCCATAACCACTAAATAACTATTATTATGTTTCAACTTATATCTAACTCAAAATCTGACTCCGAGAAAAATTTATTAAATGTGAAAATATTCTCATATGTTATTTTCTTCTTAATAAATATAGCAGCCATATCCACGTTACGAGTTTTTTTATTTACAAAAGCTGCTAGCCAGTGTAAAGTTACCCAACTTAAAACATTTAACCGCCTTGAAAGTGTGCTCTATTGTAACCAAAATACCCATGCCTTGTTCGGAACCAAATAAGTAAATTACGTTAGTAGCTAATTGAGTGTTCTGGTGAACAACAAAACACTTACTCCCGGCGTCATATTTTTATTATATAAAACATTAAATTTAAGATTATGCGAAAAAAGCGCACAGCGAATAAAGCGCACAAGGGCCAATGTGACAGTTTACGGTAGAGGTTACGTTACCAGGAAATGAATACTTGGAGCGGATTGGAGGTGAGTTATCACGTAATACAATAGCTCAGGTACATTCCTATGTAACCTAACCTAACCTAAACAAGCCTAAGTATACTTTAAAACTGTAAATATATGTAAAAAGTTAGCATTGACAAAGCTACAGTTTTGCTGATTTTGAATAAGCCTAATTATACTGATAAGACTGTAAATATATTAAAAAAGTTAACATTGACGAAGCTTTACTCATGCTGATTTTAAACACGCCTAAATGATTAAAAACTATTCAGTATTTAATCATTTAGCCAGTCCAAAGCCTAGATAAAGTGTGATGAGAATCAGAAAATAATTAATTCAACTTTATTTTCTGTGTAACATTCATTATTTCTAAGAAGATAGGGGCTGGATTCCTTTTGTAACTCCAAAAGGGATAACTGCGCGCTTTCTTCGCAGTGCGCTTTTTTCGCGACACCAAATTTAACACTAAAAGTTATTCTTTTATATTTTCTAACAGTAACACATTACAGTTGGTTGGAAGTTAAAGAAAAAGATTCGCAATGAGACATTCTCATATTGTCAGCACCCTTTTTTTAAACAAATAAAAACATTTTTGGGTGTGTCATCACTATTTTTCAACGCTCACCGCTTTTTGATATAGAGCTGTAAATAGTATCTTCAATTGTAACATATGTGTCAAGGTTATTTATTGTTGAAGTGTTATCAAAATACAACTTTTCTATTGCTTGACATAACGCATTGCAAATAATATCCTTGCCATTTTAGTCCATGCAAACCATGTTTCGTATAATGGGAGCTATCCAACAATGGAGATTTATGTCTACCCATTGGATATTTTGTTTAATTCAAAAGATATACTATTATTTAATTCGTTTTGGGGAAGATTAATGTGAGATTTATACATAGAGCTGTCGTATGGAAGATGTTAGCATTCGGGTTCATGTTGCAGTAGGCCTAATGTTAAAAAAGCCTGATTTAAAACACGATTGGTATTGATGCAAGTAATCAATTTTATTCGTTCCTCCTATAACAACAACAACTAAATCATCATGTGTGAAGTGTTTTGTTAGACTATTCGTTTCAGAGGCAACATCATTCAAAGGTGTTCCTTTGTCCAGACACTGGTCTGTGACACTGTTCTTTTTTGTTAGTACGACTCCACAGTAATGCAAAATGCGAAAACAATATAGTTAAAACTGCGAAAACTTTTAGTTTCCTTCAGAAATTTTATAAATATATTAATTATTAAAATGGAAAATTTGAATATGATTTTGATTTTGGCACTAACCCAATATGAATAAGATTTTTGGAAGTTCAAGAAACTTTTATATATTAAACAGTTAATAAGTTATAGGTAATAACTACTCTGATTACATTTTTGTAAAATCTATAACTGTTTTACAATTATTTCCACACATTAAAATTCCATATGACAAATGGCTGTGAATTTGATATGACTGTGTAAAATAAATAATGATTCTATACGTTATTTACAGCGTTGATTTTACAAAGTCCGTCTAAATTCAGAGTTATTTATCGGATGGGATTGTAGTGTAGTGATATGATTGTAATAGAAAAGTTACTGATTAAAAAAATAAAATAAATAAAACTTCTGTTCTTAAAAAACTTGGAATTTTGACTGTGGCTTTTCTATTTTGTTTTGGATACTATGTTGTACCTTAAAAATAATTGAAATATTATTCCTACAAATAACTTTGTTTACAACTACTAGACATTGCTTTACCCTTGGAATTGACCAATATAATTATCAGACAAGCATAATAAACCAATTTGTTTAACTGGGTAGAAAAATATAAGTTGTTACCTAATCATAAAAAACTTCTTAATATCACTGATTTTAGGATTTATATTTTTAGCATTTGGTACCACGCACGCAGAAGCGGGAATTAAGTATATTTAAATATACTGTAAAATGTATACAATAACGGACTTTTAAAGTTGAATCACGCTTCACTGCTGTTTTTTTAAAGCCAATAATTCTGTTTCATAAATTGTTTATTATAAAAAGTCGGGGCAGGATAAGCATCAAAACGTGCAGCTTATGGTTACCCGTAAAATAATATTCTAAGCAATTGTAAAACGTAATGTTTGTATAAACTTTTGCGGATATCGGTGAAAAAATGGAAACTAAATAATGGAAAATGTGTAAAATAAGAAATATATATATATATATATATATATATATATATATATATATATATATATATATAGTGTGTCTTTTTTATCTGGTCCTCCATTGGGATTTTGAAACTATAAGATTTAGACAAAACTTCAAATGAGGAGCTTTACTGACTCTGTAATAAAATGGTTTATTTGATTTTTTAAATTTCTACTTCTATTGTTTAATTAGGTGGTTAACTACCTAAAACTACCGTTAAAAAAAGGTATCAATAACTGTTTTGTAAGACCTAATGCTTCTACATTCGACAACGGTGGGCATTTCAAACATCAGCTGTAAGACTGGTCTTCATTGTGTCCAAGCTATTTTTCATGATATAATAATTCGCTTAATTGTTAAGATAAAAATGTTAAAAAAATAGCTATCAATCAATAAAATACTATATTCACTATTTATTGACGAATTAATATATATTTGTTGACGTAATAGTGTGTTATGAAACATTAAATTCAACAGTATTCATAATACAATACCAAAATTAAAACAAGAATATTAAGGTGTAAGTTCTTATTTTAAACGGAACTTTTTCGAACTTTCGGTCATAAATGTCGTAAGCGAATAATGATATAAAAATATGGTACACATGAATAAAAAAGTTTTAAAATCCCTTTTAAAATGGAAATATATCACTAAAAATGGTGACTCTCCAAGAAATTTTAAAGTTGGCGTCATATTGGAAAATATCTGTAAATTTTCAAAAATTCAAATACATTATTCTATTATAGAGGCGTTGTGGGCCTAGGTTTGCAAAACGGCTTTTCATTGGATGATATAGAGACAGTACATGGTGTTTCTATCTCCATAATTCTAACTTGCATAACCAGAATTCGCTACCAATCATATGTACTTACTTTTAAATATGCTGGGTCATCACCGTAATCTTTTAAACCCCACAGGTATCAAACCTACAAACTCAGGCAAGTAATACGTTATTACTATCCATTAAGCCAATCAGAAACGTAATTTTATAACTATTGCGGACCACATAGTTACATAGACGTACTCACATGTATTCAAGTCTGCACGTCCACAAACAGTTTTCCATACATTTTAAATTAGCTAATTGTAGGTGAGCACTTAAAGACATCATATCGGTTTTAATTAATTATTACATCAGTTTTTTTATGTAGTCATTGGTATAACAAATATTAAATTATTATAATAAAACAGCAGCAAAAGGCTTAATACCGTTTTTACGTTATAGTTGAAAATTTAATGTTTTTACAGTACTATAATGTCCGATTTTTAGACTTCTCGGCAGAATTAACACCAAGCTTTTTAAAATATTCAGTTGGAATTTATATGCGTGCGCATACAACGTTTTGACCTACGCAGAGAAAACTGTACAATTAACGCCGATACACACAAAATATAGGGCATCAAATTGAAAATCCTTATTTATAGATTACAATTATACCATACATTATATCCTCATAATACAAGCTGCCAATTCCAAAAAATAAGAAACTCATTTCATCCATTTACTTCAATTGTACAATAATATATAATTACTATTTATATTGCATTTATTTATTCAGAGATTTACAACAAAATAGATGGTGGGATTAACATTATTTTTCGTAAATTTTTCAGCTCTGCCACCATCAAAATATATTATAATAGCAGAGTATATGGTATATTTGACATCTGAGATGTGGTAATATTTCACAGGGTATGAGGTAATATTTGACATATTACCTCGAAATAACTGTATTATCTCGATACCTCGTAATTTGGCATACCTCGAAATTTTAAAAACCATTTTAAAAAAATGTAAAAATTGGCATACTTAGGATTTTTCTCTCTAATATGAGTCAAAAAGTTATATAATAACAAATGTTTTTAAGTTAAGATATTTATCTTAATTCTAATACAATATATTTCTTATACGCAATCAGGAAAGCGTTGTCAACGAAATTCTTAAAACGTTTAATATATATAAGTTCATTACAAATTCTGAAAGTAATGTTATATTCTTGCAACAAAATTACGGCAATTGATTTATTTTGGTACTTGATCAAGAGTGTTATAACACCGGGCACCATGTGTACATGAAACTTTATATATTTGAGGACAGGTATATTTCTGGAAAGTATATTTTAAATAACATATAAATGGGGACTTACAGCTCCCTGATGAGTTGCTACTCTGCGCACATTCCCATGAGAGGAATAAATCTTGTTGAAGCGTTATCAATATTTTGACTCAAACGAGATATACTGTAAGTTCGTTGTGCTCCATTCAAATTAAACTTGGGTATAAAATATTTGTTTAAATGTATATGAATGTCGTATAGTGTGGGAAATATTTTGAATGGAAAGTGTTGGTTTTTGACTGACATGACGACCACATTTGAACAGCTTGTTCTTTTTAACGTTAATAATTTGTAATATCTACATTTTACTTATATTTTTTACTATTTGTTTCTATTAAAAAGTTTTATTATATGATGTTTAGTGTTTCGGTGATAATATAATTTATTGTTTATTGAGCCTAAAAACAAAACAAAATACTCCATGATTATAATTATATATATATATATATATATATATATATATATATATATATATATATATATTAAATACTTACTAAAGTCCCTTGAAGTATTAATAATTTTATTCTACGATAAACAGTTTTTTCTTGAAGTTAAATTGATGTTTTTAATATATTTCAAACTCGTGATATCATTACTATTTTTGAGGCTTAATGATTTTAATACAATTTTTGAAAAATAAATCCAAATAAAATATATTCTTCATCATATATCCTAAACATGAATCATTGCTTTAATATAACTAGCTCATGGAAACGGCCTAACCTGTTAGAACTTCTAGGATCGCCTCTATCTATGTTTTAGTTTTAATTTCAAACAGCTAAACTGACTTGTATAACATTTTTGAGAAATGACGGGGAAAATATCCAACTTGAATATATAAAAATTAATTAAATTCTGAACATTGGTACTTTTGGTTATTTCCAAATTATTCTTAAATCATAATTTTGCAATAAGTACGGTTTGAAACGTTTGTGGAAATAACAAATTCTGATATTATATATTCATAGATTGACATAGATTTTGCGATGTTACCTCTTGAAGAATGGATTCCATTGTTAATGAACTTTATTTACTCAAAATTTCCCGAAACAGCATTTTAATTAAATAGCTTTGTTTGTGTATATCAGTTATTGAGAAAGTAAACTCAATTTTGCTACTACTCGTGAGTAGACCATGTAAATTTTAACTTTAACTAAAGTTGTGTTTTCTTATTTTTTCAAACAAAAGTTTCTCAAACTCTATTGTCGAGAAACGATTTACAAATGCATTATCTAAATTACACCACAAGTTGTTCTTGAGTTCTTCATAAATTGTGAAGCAAGTTTAGTTTTGTGTTTTTTAACACAACACTTGGAGCAATCGATATTTATAAGCACAAACTTTCTAGAGTTCGCCTAATTTAAATTAAATTTTTGTTGTTCTAAACCAAATTTAAGAATTTGTTGTAGTATTAAAAAAAAACATGCTGCAGTAGTACAAAGTTTGGGGAACTTTATTCTTGTTAATTTAATGATTAAAAATTTAACGATTGGTTTTAGTTTTGGGATAAAATTATTTAATTTCAAAAAATTATGAGCGCTAATATATCTTAAACTGTTGGATAATAAAAATATAATTATTTAAAAATACATTTTATATGAAATCCTGTAATCAAATTAAATATACGTTTATATTTTAAAACATTAACTTACGCCCTGTGGAGACACAGTTTCGAAGCTTGACAAATTAGACTGTTACAAACTGGTATTTTATTTGCCCAATAATTGTAGCTTTTTTGGCCAATTATGTTTCTTTATCTTTTTTTGTTCTTATTCTATTTAAAAGTAATTATAACTTAACACAACTTTTAGACATCCAGAATATATTATATATTTCAACAAAATAATTAAATACATATTTTCACCTGTAATCTTAAAGGAGTTGGGGGGGGGGGATTAACTCAAATATAAAAAAAAAATAAGTGTTAACTTTATTTTAGAGTTTTTAGCGAGCAGTGATAAAATGTGATCTCTTCAGTTGCGTCCCCTACCACTCTATTTTTGGTAATCATTGGAAGAACATTTCAAACTTTGTTTAATCTTAGTTTGGTTATAAATTCTACTTTCGTGTATAAATACTTTTTTATACCTTTCTGACGGTAGTGTAGGTAACTGAAAATTCGATAAACAGCTCATGTGATATATAATTGTAAAAATCTTGATGAGTAGAAAAAAATTGAAAAAAAAGTGATTCCACTGAGCCAATACAAAATAGCGGCCCGTTAAAATGAAAACAGAGTTTTGCAATGGATTTTTCATATAAAATAGCAGAAACGTTTTAAGTAAACAAATTAATGTTCCTTTTGAGTAGTTACGCTGGGTAATAATAATTTGAAATATGCAATACAAATATCCCAGAATTAAGATAAGAATGGACGATTTTAGATGTAATATAGAAGGATTTATTATGAAAAAGAAAAAAAAAATTAATATTTACGAAATATGGATACTGATGTAAACAAAAAGTCCTTCAAGTAGATAATTAGAATCTGATTCACGAGATTGTGATTTTTAACGAAATTGAGTATTTAGCAAATCAGAATTGTAGTTTTCTGTATTTACATGATCATGCTCATGAACAGAATAGTCATTGTGAACAGATTTTTAGTCACTCATAAGATTCTCTTTCATAATTTAATTCCAAATAAAACATCGATATTGTAAGCCATTTCAACATGAGCAATAAATAACAATAATTTGTTTGTTAAATATGCTTTACGTTTATATGAAAAGATGTCTCAGAATTCTCTTTTGACATTGATGGACCGCCATTTTGGATCAGCTCAAAGAAATTAAGTTGCCTTTTCGCCATTTATTCAAGAACATTAAAATGATGTATCACGTCAACCCTTTTATTGTTCAGATAACATCTCCACATCATCGTCTAGGAACGAGTAAAAATGGTAATTATACAACAATTAGAGCTCATATCCAAACTTAGACTCCCAAAATTTGAAATTGTATTCCAAATATTAACGAAAATAGAGGGACGGTTACTGAAACTTTATTTCAGACTTTTTAAAAGTGCGATTGCGTGTGTGTGTGTGTGTGCGCGCGCGCGCGCGTGTGTGTACCGAGAGTTTTGTACGGCAAAGAAATTATTACGTCCTTGACTCCAGTATTAAACATGATAATTAAAATAATTATAAAAAATAATGAAATTTGAGATCCGAACCTTTTTAAAGGTTTAGTATATTTGTAACAGTATTTCTATTTGGAAGGTTATGCTATTACGAATGAAGATTTTAGTGTTACAGTATATGTCTTATCTTTGTTGGTATCTTTAGATGCAGCCAATGAACGTATAACTGGTATGGGTTCTATAGCAGCCAAATCACTTTCCAAATACTTTTTAAAACGGCAGCCAATTTGAAATTTAACAACTGATTTTTGACAATTAAAGCGTTCTCGGACAAACCAATTCAAACTTTTGCGAGAAGATAATCCTTTTTGAATGTCACTCTCTTCTTGAACTCAAAATTAACCATTCAACAAATGAAAGAGCAATTCAAGATGTACAAGAGGCAAAATAGCTTTTCAGATTCCTTACAGGTCTTAATAAAAAATCCAACTAGTGGGTGCCTTTACTTGTGTGCGTGTGTGGAAAAAGAAATGAAATGGAAGACATATTAGGGAAAAAATAACCATAATAAATCACAAAAGCAAAATTCACAGCTCTGAAACATTAAAGGAACTGATTGAAAGAAAAACAAAATTATACATTTTAGAGAGAGAGCACACAAATCTTCTGAGTGAAGGATCTGGTCTGGTTTTAGAAATTTATGAAAGGCCAAAAATTCACAAAGTTGCTATACTATGACTGGACAAGATTGCCTTCCACAAACCCGTCAGGTAATCAGATAATCATAACCAACAAAGAAAGAAATATGGTGTAGAATATTAAGCGAATATCTTCATAGGAAAAACAATATACAAATATCTGTATTGGGAAGCTAGCTACCAAATGGGTAGAATGTACACAAAGGAAGGCATTAAGAAAGAAAGAAAATTTTCTACATAAATATAAGTTTATGTATTTGATGAAGTATTGGACCCAAGATGACGGAAAACGAAAAAATTGAATCCTGGTCCATGTCCCACCATCGTTATAATTTAATAACACTCTTTTCAGTTTTTGTATTAGTTTTGTTTTGATTAGTTTTCAAATTAGTTCAACACTGACAGTGGTTCAATTTAATCAAAAATATTTACAAGAATATTAAAATGAAAAACATATATCTTAGATAGAAACTAATTTCTAATGATAAACTAGTTGTTGTTTTCTAGCCATCTAGAGAAGTATAACATTATAACAATACGTAGAGTAAAGATATATTTCAACTTGGTTAATCAGAAACATTTATCAGCGTCATAGAAACAAAATAGGGACAACTCAAATTTAATGTATGAAATAGATGTCAAGTTACTTGGATTGATCATTCCTCAGAATTAAAATGTATTTGACATCTAGTCTGTTTCAACAGTAAATATGCTATTTGAATGGCTATATATATATATATATATATATATTACTGCTTGTTCAAAGTGCATTTTGAATGCATAAATATTATATTAATTTTTCTCAAAATCAATTGTTTACTCGTAAAAGTATTTTAATCAAAGTATATTTTGTATAGAAGTTATTAAAATATAGTAGTTGTGAAATGAACCAATAATAATTTAGTAGTAATTCATGAGATTGAAATAAAATAATCTAAATAAATTTATTTTAGTACTAAAATTCCCTTCTGAGGAACTCCAGTTCACAAAGTTGGATTTGAAAGTGTCTTATTAAATGATAATAGTTATTAGCTAAAGTAGTTACATTTACATTTTTTGGATTTTGGGCGAAAATGTGTATTTACAAAGTTAAGATGTCAATAATTATGAAAAGTTTATGATTTTTTCCATTTTTTTCTTCGATACGTTTCAGAAATCGCCATTAAACGTAGTATTAATTTAATTTGTGTTACGTTTACAAGAGAATTAGGTGGGGAGTCTTTAGTTTAAAAGTGATTTATCCCAACTTATTCCAGAACAGTTAATATTCACGTAGCTTAAATTTTAATAAAGGGTTAAAAAAAACATTGCACAAAACCATTTTCAATCGAAATAATAACCAAACATTATTTAATTTATGACGAAAAATGTCAGTTCGGTAGCTGGCAGTAAAAATGTAAACATCATCATTGGTAATATATCAATCTTTAATTTTGTAGATTATTTTTAACGATATTTATATAATCTTGTAAAACAAGGTCTATACTTGATTCACTTGTGTCATAAATATATACAACTTAAAAAGATAGTTTAAGTTTCTTAACTTTTTTAAGTTTTTTAAAACGATTATTATAACTTCATAGTTTTTTTGGCTAAACGATTACTTTCAATTTCAAAGCTGGTTAGGTTGATTCATCTCTACATCTCACTGAAATTATAAAGAATCGGTAGAACCAATTTTGACACTGAATTATTACATAACAATTCCATCCTGATTTTATTATTATACTAATGCCCACAAACAGTAATTTTTGGAGAAATAAAGTTTTCAATACTCTCTTTTGGGGTACTTTGGGAGTTACAATTTAACAAAATGTAATCGAAATTGTTAGACCCAATTTTTAGAAGGTTTTTGTCTTATGATGACACCCAAATTTTGAGATACCGATCAAATGAAAACGCGTCATCAGGGTAGCCTAAATTCTATAGGATTAAAATCTTTCTTCTTTTTGTCTAACATTTTTTAACCTTAATATATTTTACTTGCAATTTTTCACACGAGTTTGCGACTTTAATTTTCATATTCCAGTGGTTTCTTAAATTAGACTGAAACAATTTTGTCTGATGAACTACTGATTCCATGAATAAATGCTACTTAGAGAGATTATGATTTCGTTTAAGAAAAGAGGTAATCGTTTTAGTTGACCAAAAATGTAAATTACGTGTTTTGTAATCTACTTTTATATTTATACTCAGTTAGTATAATAAAAAAGTAATAAAATGAATTGACATAAAATATTCATGTCGAAAGTAATTTAAATTCAAACTAAGGATGAAGACGATGACATATTTTTTATTATTACTCCCTCATCTTGAGTTATTGCGTCGATATACTGTAGATTTATAAGCTATTATGTGGCAGGCGTACCTCAGTAAATATTGTCAATAAATTTTGTGTTATTATATTTGAAAGATGTTTTTAGACTTAAATTTAACAGTATTGTAAGTTAATTTAGAAGTCTTTTATTTTTTCATTTTCGGCAAAACAGCAAACTATTCTCTTAATTGTTTTTCTTTTCAATATAAACAGTTGGCTATAGAGTAAAATGTATGATAAAACATCATATCCAATCGACATAAATGTATTAAAATATACTTATAATATTTTTTGAAATAAAATAAAATAAATCTTTAAAAGCTTGAATCAGAAATAAAGGCCCACTGTAAATGTATTAAAATTGATTATTACTAAATCAGATCAGTGTTCCGTAAAACTCTGAATTTCAAATAGATGTCTGTTTCAATAACGTTTTTGTTACTATTTTCAACCTATTTGGAAGGTTGAATAAGGAGTTAATTTACACAAGCGCCAGTGCGTTTACAATGAAAGTTATTATTTTTTAAATCTCTTCTTTTCATGGATTAACAAAATTTATAATTACTGAAATTGGCAATAAGAACTGGGGTATTTAAAAAAATATTGAGGCTGACGATTTAGAAAGTTGAGTGAACCACGATTTTTTTATTAGCTCATATAGACTGAAGTAACACCAAGATACATATAAAATTGTATTTCTATGCTGTAAATCATTTCAGAATTCAATTTGACAGTATTACAATGAAAATCTAATTGTTATTTATTATTTATACTTTCGTCACAGTAGTTTTCTCTCTGAAGAATTTGTAGGCAATTTACCTTCTATGAACAAAACAATACACAATTTGAGCAAACACTGTAACCCAGTAGTCCAACAACAAAATCCTTTAATATTTCACAATAAGGAAAATGTTTTATACAGTATGGAATCAGTTCAATGGCAAACTAAGCTTGACTTTTGGTTTCTTGAGATAACAACTTTGTGTTATGAGAAAGATTATTTAAATGAAACTAAGAAGCTTTTGTAACCTCTTAAAGAAGGGGGTCGAACGAGTAAAACTATTTCCAAGACAAATCTATTAATTCGTATCTTCAAAGCACAGTAGAGATAATGATGCATTATTTAGATTACTAATATGGTTTAAACGGACATTTGCCATTATTTGTGTATATAAAACACTAATACACGACGTTTCTAGAGTATAAAACAACTCTCATCAACAACTCTCGTACCTAGAGTATAAAAGAGAAAACACTAACACGGCCAGGTAGCCTAGGGAAATAAAACTAAATCTATTAGCAAAGAAAATATACCATGCTTAAATCTAGGTCTGAGTAGTCAAAGCTAAGAATAAATAAAAACGTGATCAGGTAAAACTACTACACATAGATCTACACCAACTATTATTTTCGGTAACCAGCCCCCTTTTTTAAAAGTTTATTCAGTGAATGCGTTATCATCCCTATCTGGGAATTAACGAAAAAATTTCAGCCGTTTAACCGTTTAAAGTAAAAGATTTTTATTTATATGATGAAAAATGGTCTAGGTATGAAATAACATAACAAACAAAATGAAAATCTCTAGTAATTTATGCAAGGTCTTTATTTTTTCAAGAGTTCCTAATTTCCTTGCTGGAGGAAGAGACAAACATAATACTAAACACAAAATGTGACCTTTAAGCCTGCAGACACTATTTGAAGTTGACTTACGTCATGACGTAGTTAAATGGATCTCTCACAATGCAAGATGATCATGATTTACAATACCATTTTAACTTTTGAAACTAACAAAGGGAATAGATGAGTCAATTTAAGTCAATATTGCCTCAAATTATATGAAGCAAAACGTTACCAGTTTAATTACTTTGAACAATATATAGGAAAGCCGATTAAACGTGAGCTCTGAATTGTGTTTCCAGGGGAGTATTACCTTATAGGATGGGGCACGGCAATACTTGTGGATGGAGGACTGAAATATTAATACTGTACATATGAATAAACTACACCAGTTGCAATCAATTATGAAAAATTGTGCGATTTCATTAATTTGCTCTTAGGTTAACATAAAATATTCTAATAAATACCTTAACTTGTAAATGACCAGTGAAGTTTATAACAGTGTATGCCCCCCCCCCAACTGAGTTTTAGTTTTTAGTTTTCAATAGACAGAAGTAGTTTTATTACATCTAAAACAATAGTAAAGAAAAATTCAATTTTAAAAATAACAATAGGAAAATTCTATTATTGTTTTTAAGCAGACACGCGCATTTTAAACCTTGTAGAATAAGAGGGCAAGTCGGGGAGAATCATTCACTTCTCATACATACTTCTTTGCTAAGCGACTTCCTGCCAAGTATGCATTACTAAACCATAAATAATGGTTCACTAGCCGTGTTATATGTATTATTAAAGAGACAAAACTTTAAATTTACATTTTCGTGTTTTTTTTATGATGATAATTTAACCTTTTTTGTTCAAAATGTAAAACTAATACAAGGATGTACGGCTTAGTAGAGTAGATCCTTTTAGATTTGCTTTATTTCAAATGGTCAAAACCGTGAGAATATTATTTTGATTGTACCATGACATAATAAGACAACTTCAATCCGCTACGGACTATTCAGAACTGACCTACATCATGGTAGAGATAAATAGGTCCCTTGCGACGTAAACAATGTAACTTTAACTTTAGATTTGATGTAAACAAAGGATAAATTCAGCGGTATCACTTCAAATTGGATGAAACTAAATTGGCTGACCCAGCTATCATAATAGAGGGCGGAGGGGTTAACTTCGTCAATCTACTAGTATCTATAAAAAGCTGAGAGAATATAACCGTGCTTATCTCCATACCTTTATTCACTTAAATTCTACAAACTACACGAAATAAAAGATATATGTTTTATTTTTTTTTTGGAGAACAGAGTAACCGTGATGTTTGCTAAATTTTAAATATTTATAATTTTTTGTTTGTGGTATAATATTGTATTTATTCAATTTTTAAAATATTACAATTTTAATTAATAAAATGTTTGTATTTATAATAAAACTTTTGTCGAGTTTTTTAGTAGAAAATAAATTATGCAATCATCCCCACAGAAAAAACAGAACATCTACTATTGTTTGATCACTATGCTCTCAGGTCACAGATAAATATATATTTAAATATAAGTATGAAAACAAAGAAGTTATATTAATATTGAAATAACATATACCATAAGTATAAAAAGGAGGTAATTATTCCATGTAATAATTTTTAATTTCAAGGAACAATTACATAATTATCATTTGTTTAGATTGTAAACGTATTAAATCTATAGTATAGTTTTTTGTATAGTCGTATGAAATGCGAGTAATTTTATGCCAAGAAAAGATAGATGGCATCAGTTATCTCATTTTCAGTTTGTCATGTATGCGAAATATAAACAAATTATATGATGATTTGGTATCGATATCGAGTTATTGTGTATACCTGTTTTGAAATCCCCAGAGTTCAAAAAAAATTGTTTATGATGACTGTTTGGCGCCTGTCATACGTGCAATGCTCTATAGCACCAACGCATTGACGTATAATAATCAAATTTATTATGTAGAGACATATTTGGAACTTATCTCGAGAGATTGTTTATTCTATTTCGTTCGATATTGTAAAAATGATCGGCTCTATAGATTTCGTTCAATGTGAATATTTATGAGCCTACGCAAATTTGCAAGTAAAATATGACGGTGCAAGAATAATTGAAATATTTATATATCTATGCCCTCGACGTAAATTTCATTTGATTAAAGTTTAGTTTTTAATTATAACGGTAGGAAGTATATATTACGCGTTCTGGGCTCTATTTAAATACAAACATATTTTTTGAGAAACGGGATTCATGGTTAGTTTTTACTTTTTGACAGACAATCCGAACTGATATTTCCAAAAGTTTTGATGTGTTTTTATTTACTTTTGGGGATAAATAAGTGAGAAAGATTGAACAATATTTTTGTACTGTTTATTATAGTAATTTCCACATCTAGGGATCTAGGGATAAAAACGGTAACTAAGAGTTAGATAAATTCTGCATACATTTTGTTTTTTTATATAATCGACTGAAAATAATTGAAACCTACCAAAAACCTCATCTAAAACATAAAATTTCATCTCCAAATTTATGTTAGTATAAATCACAAAGAAAAAAATCAAATAACTTTTTTGTTAATTAACACGAAATCTCAAATTTCTGACAAACTGCTTCCCTTTACTCTTTATATTCGCCCTAATATAAAATTGGTTCATATGAAAAACCTATTTACCAGCAGCAAGAGAAAGAAGCAATTTTTCAGGGAATTGAAGAAACATGTAGACTCACTTTGAGAGAAGAATTTCATATGTATTATCTTTCTTTTATTAAGCTCTTTGGATAAATAAACTTTACAAGTAGGCTACATTGTATAAATGTAAGGTGATTTTCTACTCTCATAGAAAAACATACTAGATCTTTCGCTTTATACAAACCAGAACAAATAGCAGAGATTGCGATAAATAAATAGGTTGTGCTACTGTGTCAGCAGGTCACATTTAAATTTGTTTATCTCTTACAGTAGCAATGTATCAGGACTACGTTATCCTACTTGCTCTTTATTTGTACAAACCAGAGCAAGGATTTACTTTCTATGTAATATAAAAATGTAAAAAATCAAGTTACTTCATTAGTTCACGTAAATTAATCCCTGTTAAAAAATTAATAGTCATAATGTTCGGTGTAGCCTCCTGGATTGTGTTTTCAATGAATATATTATAGGTTAATGACCTTAAAATCGGAAAACTTTTCAAATGATCGTTATTTTGAAACGATGGGATAATTTTTCGATTATATTTAACAAATAGCAACATATACTATGTCTTAGAAGTTAGATTCAAATTTAATTAAAACTCACATTCCTTAATTCATATTGTAGACGTTTTCTAATCAATAAGTTGTATATGTGTTGAACAAATAAAGTGATTCTTATTGTAGAAAATTGTCTTTTAATTTATTGCGTATTGAAGTTTTCACAAGTGTAGCTGATTACAGTTATATTACTTTAAGTACGGTTATATTACGTTAAAACTTGCTTTTAGTAACCCTCTTATTTGTACTGAATGATTTCCGGACATGAGTAATAGTAAGACATTGTAAAACGTTGAAATGAAATTTTATCCCTTAAGTTTTTTTAAATCGATCTCAACTTCCAATTTAAACCATTTTCTGTAATAAATATTCCTGTAAACATTATGTATTAGTGATAAGACCAGCTATATAAAAATGTTCAGTGGTCAACCACAAATCCAAACGTGGAGATAAATTTCTCCAAGTTCCAGCTTCTTTAGAACTATAAAGTTTTGATAAAATCATATATTTTGTATTCACTTCTTCAAACTTTAAATGGAGAAGGGATATTTAGGACATCTGTATAGAATTTTAACCAAATTTTATATTCGGATAGTACACGGAACAAATAGGTGTTTACTATATTTTTGTTGACATGAGATGGATCGCAACAGATTATAAATTCGTTAAAATAGTATAATAAATTGGTTTTATAATCATAGACTGAAGATTATTCTGGAAAATGATTTATGGAAAAACTAGTGGTTGCTGGGTTTTGCCCAAATTACTTGAAATAAAATGCATCTCTTAGGAGTTACATGTGCTATAGTTTTCTAAGAAAATAGATCTCTTACAAAAAAAAATAAAATAAAAATAATAATAATAAAAAGGGAAAACTATACATATTTTTTAAATTTTGTAATGCTTTGCAAGTTGCTTTTATTAATTTTTGACAACTTAAAACAATATTAGACTTCAAAATAACGATTTATCTGAAAATTCTTTAGTCAGAAGTATATTAATTATAGGTATAAATAAACTGGATAGGAGAATGAAATTCATGTACTAAATTAGATTACCTTAACCAATTTTTCAAATATTAGAATATTTTACTCCCGACTTGGAATTCAAATCCTCAAAAGTACATTGTGCCACTAAATAAATTAGAGCATATGTATACATATAAAATAACAGACAATGATTAATACTGATCACATATTTGGAAGTTAAATTAACAACGTTTAACTCTATTTACTGATTTAATATCAAAGCAACGTAACTAAGTCTATGAATTTGTTATTCAGGAATAAAAGTACTAACCTACTTGTGATATAGAGCGCAGCACTTTAAGTCCTATTATACTCGTGCATGCACCGACTAATTAGATTAAAGGTACTCTTGCATCATACTAAAGTATACAAAAACTGCATTCAACTTATTTGTGAATTCCTATTACCAGCTATTGTAATTTCCCTCAATGAAAACAGGATAACATTTTTTGAACAGGATAAAAAAAAGTAATAAAAAACGCTGCACCTAATAAAAAACCGAACGTTGATTGCGCTAAATTGAGCGGTGTGTTGGACGAAACACTTATCCACTGAAACCACAATTACTTTCAACCCAGTAGACCGATTAAATTGAAACAAAAACGAATTCTACTATAAGTCTTTGAGGGTTTTTGAGAATCAACATTAAAGTCATTAAAGACATACACATTAGGACAAAGGGGCACTTTGTAATGTGACACGTTCTCAGCACGATTTAAAACACATACATCCACCATATATTGCTGAGATGTACATAACGTGAAAAAATTAAAGAGTTTCGCAATGTTCACATATGTTTAACACATGTAGATGATAATGTCCTGTAATTATTATAGTTAATAGTTTAACAGCCTTCCATACAGATAGGAAACTGTTTGAGCTATTATAAAAATTCAAACAATTATAAACGTGACCCGTAATTCAAAATATATATAGATTATTCCAAAATTACAATAATATTATTATCCTAAAACATAAAACCAAATTATGCTGCCATGAGCAACATAAAACTAACATAAAACCAACATATATACACATAGGTACAGAAGTACATATAAACACGTGCATAACTATATAAAGATAAAATGCAAATTTAATAACAAGTGCAACACATAATAACACATATTTAAAATGTACTAAGATTACGAATCTGTTAAAATATATATAAATCTTTTACTAAATATTAGTTATTACACATCTCCAATATTTCATGTATTTTTCCAACAGCTGTCATGAGAGATTCATATACATAGATTGTATTTATGCCAGCTTGTTTTAAATAATTTATATTCGTGAAGGAAGGACAAACACGATATTTTGTAATATTGTAGACTTTAACAAAATATTGTGTTGAGTTTAATTTAACACTAACTTCTACCGAGTACCTTCGGTCGATGCTATACATCGTATTTAGATTTTTGTGTTTTTTTAAATGACTAAGGCGTTGACAGTGTCGGTGTATATGCTTGGCTATTAACTTTTTAGTGCATAGAATTGGAATACCTGTGTAACAAATATTATTTTTTAATTAAAAATATTCTGTGTTTAACAATTTTATGTTCTGTAAATAAATGTTTATTGGAGAAATAGTTTAAAAAAATGTTTATTGTCATAAGACATTATTATAGTAATCATAGTTTTGATGTTGAGACCTAGTTAATAAGTGTGGGAAACATCTGGGTTTTGAATTTTACAATACATTTATTTTTAATACAGGTATATACAAAATATCATATGAGAAGAAGAAAGCCATGTAGTTGACTTTCCATGACAATTTAAATGATTTAATAATAATAAAACTCAAAAACTAGTTGTTATACATGTGTAAATCTGCCTAACTGGTTAGTTAAAATAACTTAATGTAATAAATAGTTGAATAAAAGATAAAACGTCAAGACCAAAAGGGACCCATTCTTATGCCATAGCAAATATAGGGAGTTACTTCTTTCAAATTTCAACTATGTCTTTTTTTAGTTGAGCAGCTAGGATGGATCGGCAAGCTGATGGGTAACGAGATTACTTATCCCATCTTGTATTGCAATATTAATAACTGTACTGATAAAGAAGTTTGTATTTCAAACACATTTTATTCTATAATTAGTATTTTGAATTCAACACACATCGAAGTTTTACCCAGCAAGTTCTCAACTAATTAGTAGGCTATGCTGAATATATTGTAGTACAAGAACTCTAAGTAGATAACTATGACCGAGCAAGAGAGATGTAAATTCCATTTTACCTCTTCCAAACTGACCTTCGTATTGAACTGACTTAAGTATTTCGTCAAGGAACATAGTCAATCACGAGAGAGAACAAAAAATAATGAAAATAATCAAGCAGAATTAAAAAAGAACTAATGTAATCCACCTTCAATCATGCCTTCTCGAGGGATTAGATAAAATAGAGTACAACCTTCGCCTTTATAAAATTAAAATGTCACTAACTACATGGCACAAAAATGTACACAACATGAGCAAATGTAAAGTGTATCTTTACTTCAATCATGACTAAAATTGTTTAAAAAATTTCACATCATGTGATAAATTAACAATAGTACAATTTAATCTGAGTTTTGACGTACTGTATTACTTATACCGTGAAAAAAATTACATTATTTAATATATATATATATATATATATATATATATATATATATATATATATATATATATATATATATAATGCCCAAAATATTTACACATTTGGGAAGTCACGAAGTTCTTTAAAAACATAATAGAATAGGAGTTAATTTCTTCATAATTTTAGCATGCAAATAATAATTCATTGACATAAAAAACCTATTTAAAAAATAAAGAAATACTTTTTAAATGGCTTTAACTCCTATCACTCAAGATGTATCCTATCACCATATATTGTTGCTTCCATGACAAATGGTATAGAATATTCCTGTATATCTATATTATACAACCATTTTCACACCCCCCACTCCACAGGCGAGTAAGTAGATTACATTTCCACCCTAATAACTCCTCGCCTCTTCCTTTCTAATGACAAAAATCATTACTTATATTTTTAATAAATTTCCTTATTTTTAAAACATCAAAAGCTTGTGAATCTTCGACATTGAACGAATTTTATTGATTTAAAAATCTATTAATATGCAATATCCCAACTCTTCTGGCACGGTTGCAAATTATTTAACAATTAAATTTACTAATTTAACCCGGAATTTTATCGTTCATAACAAAATTTGTATAAACACATATGGCATTATCGATTTTTGGTGAAAAGTACTTTTTTTTTCAAGATAACTTCTAGAAATATTTGTGAGATTTTCATAGAGTAAGAGAGTTAACATTTGTTACAACGTCCTTTTGGTATTTAAAACGATAATGCCCAGTTACGAATTATTAATTTAATTTTTTTGAAAGATTGGTTTGCTATGACAATTAAAAACTGTAGTAATTAATTTTGATACGTCGATAAAAACATTAAATTATGTTCGACTTTCAGTTAAGACTACAGCAGGTGGTCTCCCCCCCCCCCACAGCTGTGACATCATGAAATGCAAATATATTCGTCGTTATGATCTTTCAACCTTGTGATATACCATCGACTTATGTCACAGATATTTTAATAAACTGTTCTATCATAATATTGTTTTCGAAAGTAATTAGCACTACCAAGATAAATTTAAATTACCTGTATTTCTCAGAAGATCAAAGCTAATATCTTACATTAAGTCACTCACCTGTAACACAAATAAATCACAATTATAAGTAAAATACAGTATTTTGTTGCATTATATTAGTATGAACATTATAGCTAGCAGTATTTGAATACGAAAATATTATTGCTATACATTATTTGGATATATACTGTCATTCATGTATGGAAAAAGTAATGAAATTAACTTTGAGTATCAACTTTCGTTATCAAGTGATAAACTAAGAGAATGAAAATGTCAATATAGTCGAAGAAAATGTTAGAAACCATTACCAAAGCTAGTTACACCCATGACTGAACGGTATAATATTAAGTATGACTAGACTATATATAAAAGTCATAAAAACCACAAATCAACAAAATTACTTCAATACAAAAATTGGCAATACGATTTAGAGACGAGAACATAAATTGGTCAAATGATCCAAGAGGGAAGGGGTGCCAAAGTTGTAATTACCTAATAATTTTTCAGAGTGAACAACCCTTCTGCCTGGCCTCAAAAGTTTATAGAGTGTAATTTTGTTGTCAATTCCTTCTGAGAATAAACTAAATAATTAACTAATAAATGGAAGCCATAATGATCTTAAGGCTGATAGGATTGCAAGATAAAATTAAGATACGCTAATTAATCGTAAGAAAACAAAAATATATTATTTTAGTTGTAGTAATTTACTAATCAACCACCTAACGTCTTACTAGAAGTAAAGTGATTTTAGGAATTAAATTCAGCAAAGTTCTTGGGACTCTTTGACGATACGCTCACCAGCGTTTTAAAAATATCAGTTGAGGAGTATTCACAAATTTAAAATATTGTTACAAAACTTCAATTATTTTAACAGCCTACAATGTGCGAGATTGTTAGTTTGCGGGAATTCATCAGCTCATAATATTAGACTGTTTGTCCTGTAAACAAACTATTAGGTTTCTAGTTAGATTTAAAAAATATAAGTAATGTGTAAATGCTTTTAGATAATTGGGATTTTACCTAAAAGTATCTATGTACTTAAAGTGACCCTTTATTTCACGTGTAAATATGACCACTATACAAGGTTACAGTACTAGAACAGTTTCTAATAATTATAACTAGTACTTTGTTATTATGAATACGGAAAAAATTATAAGTTTTTAAAAATCGACCTTAATCATTAAAAAATGTTGTCTGTGGAGGAGTTTATGAACCAAAGTTTTATGTAATTCAAACGAGATAATTTCATAGTTATAAAACAGCATATTTTTACAACTTAATCTTTACGTGACTGTTATTTATGTATTTTAATTTCTTTGACTATTAATTATGCATTTATTGTAATTTATGATGTGTTGTTATATAATAACATCATTTAGTATTTTACTCTGTTTATAATATAATATACCCATATTAATGATGTATAATAACTCTTAACTGAAAACTATACATTTGTGTTGACTAGTTCTACACCACGTGTCTTTTACAGAATAATAGAAAATATAATGAAATGACTTCAAAATATAATATTTACTGTACACGAAAATAAAGCGCCGGCCTAGTAGATAAATCGACAAATCTGGTGCGATTATCATAAACAAAAATTGGAATTGGTAACCATACTACACCGAGAAATATTTGTATATAATTGAAAAATAATTGAAGCTTCAAATTAAAACTAATGGGTATTAAGAAAGGGTGAAATTTGTCTTTTCGCAGAGAGTGCCTACCAAATTGCCTGCTAAACCCTTAAGAAAGGACAATGGTTTTTCATCCTGAAAAAAACCATTATATAGCTACTCCGTTCATACACATTCCCTTTTTCTCAGTTGGCCATGCATGTTCTCGGCTTAATTTGGTATTGGTACTTTCTTGGCAAAGGATATTTTAACACTTTTCATGTTTTTATGTGCAAGGTTCATCGCTTAATAATTAGAGTTAATCTATACTCTCAAAACGTCAGGTGTTAAATTGAATATACACCAATGGTGGGAATGTTCGAATAAATTGTACCAATTATATGAAACATTTATTTGAACACAATAACATTAAAAACAAAAAAAAACATTAACTGCATATATATTTATTGATTAACAACGAATAACAGTTAATAATATATAACCAAAATTTACTTCAGATATATCATCTGTATGTATCTGAACATTTAAAATGTTTAATAATACAGATGATAAAATACGGTACATTTTAGACTCATTTCAAAGTTATAAAAAAAATACGCTGTAACTCTAATAAAGAGTGTTAGGTTTTAAATTCTTACTTAGAACAGAATAAGTGTTTGGTTTGTACTTTAAGTTGTTTTTTAAGTTTGATGTTGGAAATAAGTTTCATCGTTGAATTCTGAGATCTGTGGTGATGAGATCTCATCTCTTTGTTATTTTAGATGACAAATTAAGATAAAGTATTGTAAATCATCCCCCTTCTACCCCAACATTTTCATAGTCACGTCACGAGCAGGAAATTGTAAATTTTAAACATAAGTATTAAATACTAGTCTATATACACATAGACTTCATATAATACTAATCACTACTGTATAAATATACAAAATTATTTTTACATACGTAAACATATGGGAATGTGTGTTATTTATTTCCAATTGGGGTTGTACCTGTTACTAAAAGTATCAGATAATTAATTGTATCAGGTAGTCACCAGTTATATCAGGTATAGACAAATTATGTCACAAATCATAATATCTAAACGATAGTAATTGGGATTTCCTATGTAAGACGACCGAATCGTTTGTCTAAGTAGAGACATTAGGCGACAATAATACATACTAAGTTCTATCAAATGATTAATCTTTTCTTTGTAACGTTGTTTAATTTATCGATTATATTGTCGCTTTTGTCAATTTGAAAGTTTTGTTTGAATTGTTGACAAAGACTTTGTCTTGCTTTTGCAACTGTTTGCCTACATGAGGAACTAGGTCAGCATTGAAGGACTCTTAAAGCTTAGAGTTCTCTTATTCTTCTTCTTGGTAAAGTTAAGATCACTTTTTATTTCCTCGAAAAAACAAAGAAATTGAGAAAAAAAAAACATTAAACTATTTAATTACACCAAATATAAAAATTATTTCCTCTCGGAACTTGGCGGTCAGTATTCGTGTTAGATATTTAGTAAATTCTGTTACATTTTAAAGCATATTGGTTTTGGTTATTATCTACGAAAAATTAATTCATCCAATTTTTTTATTTGCCTTTTAATTTTGTAATAGGGCAAAGGATCTCTTTTTGGGTTATAGTTCTGATTCAGTGATATAATAGGGGAAAAGTATGTGTGCCGTTGTAAAAAATTGAATGTCTCAAATGCAGTGCAAGTGATTTTGGTACACCGAGAAGATTGTAAACTCCTACCAATTGTGTCAAATTACAAATAAAGTAAAAATTATGGCTCGTGAATAATTTAAAATACCGAAATGATCACTGACCGCAGTCCATTTTCTTTTCTAAACTATCCATAATTTCCTTTTATTTCAGATTTTACTTATTGTTTGGCTTATAATTATTCACAATTCAACAAAGCCACTTGCTCTGATTTTATATTATCTGAATGTTTACAATGGTGCGCAAGATCAATTACCTCTTTAACCATTAAATTCCAAACTGTATTTATGGGTGATATCGAACAATACTTTTTGTTTGAACTCTTAGAGTCTACATTTTTGAAAACTTTATCGTATTAATTAGAAAAATATTAAGTTTTTATCTTGTGTCACCTTTTTAACTAAATTTTGAGCTTGATTGTATTTGGTAAAACGTATGGATGTTTGGTAAATTTTAAGTATAATGCCCGTCTTAATCTTCCCCGTTACACGGATTTTACTAATACAATTAATTCTTATCAATATTTTGTTAAAAAGTTGTTTAAAAACTATATTATAAATATTTCAAAAAATAATAAACGGTTTTTCCATTTATTAGGGAATTTATAAATAGCATATAGGTTGATTATAATAAATAGTTTGAGCACATTTTACCCTGCCACTTTCTTAATTTCATCGTTACGTAAAGGAGTCGTTTTCTATAACCTATTTAATCTACGATCTTCACCCTCTTCTGTGACTGGTTTACATTGCTGCTGTGCTACTGGTTAGTTTCCAGTGTTCGCTGTTTCAGTTAAACTTTATTCAATAGTGTGTGATTTTTAGACATTTCATCCTACTAATTAATTATTTATTTGGTTATTTAGAATACATTGTCATTTTAATTTTACTTTGAATATTTCCCATTTTGTAAATCTCAAAGGGAGTTAGATGAAGTCTGTCCAGCTTGTCATAGGAATTCCATTTTCATGTTAAGTTGAATAAGTGAACCTAAGGTTCTCATATGAACAGGTAAAGTTAGCGTTTAGATTATAGGTTGAGATCATACCAATGAGCGTAACTTTAATACGTACAACCTCTTCTAAGTGATCCTCCCTAGAATGCTTTATACCATAATTACATGTACATCCGTTTGACCTTGAGATGATCCCTAGGGATAGCTCCATTGCGTGAGTACATAGTTGGTCATTCTTAACAAAGTTTAAAATAGTGGTTCACATTTTAAAAATACAATTTGCTGTATTACCTCCTACATTCAGTACTAAAGTAAGACCAAGGTCATATACACGTAATCCTTTTTGTGCGTTATAACTTTTGTCTGAAACATTTTGTACGAATGTAACTAGAGAGTGTGATGTTTCATAAACTTTATCGCTGGTGAAGTTAATGAAATAGATCAAGGAAAACACGAAATAAACGCTCTTATGCAAATTAAATATGTTAAGAAAACAGATTCTGTAGCTGAACTGAAAAACTATGACTAAGCAAGCCTCAAATTACCACCTTAAAATTTGTTTTAAATCCAAAGTGGCAGATCCAAGAGGGCGAACAAAAATGGATAAACAAAATGGTTTACAAAACGTAAAGCGATGTCTCTGGTATTAATTTCATTTAGTCCCAAATTTACATGACGAAAATTGTAGGAAGAAATAGACAGGAGACTTTTTACCTGCTTGGTAAAACATTAATGATTGTTTAGTTTTTTATAATTACGTACATATTTTTAGAATAGACTAAGTAAATGTCAAAAAGTTAAAAGAACTATTTTTACACTTACATAGACAAAATTCAAAAATTCAACTCATGACTTAATATTTTGTTAAATCGTAAAATAATTGTGCAGTTATTTGTAATATTTGCATGTAATTCACAGGTCAAAACTGTTAAGTATTTAGTTTGTATTTAAATACTACAAATTAGAAATATCAATATGTAAACAGATTATGAAGTGAGGTGTAAACATAACCTTGAAATTAATTTAATTTTAATAGTTTCGGTAATTAGCCAGATTAGTGTTGGGAGTTTATATTAGTTTGTGAAATTAAAACATTCCCTTTTTTAGAAAAACCTCATTTAATTTGTTTAATGAATAGACCAAGTACATGTCAAAAAGTTAAAAGAATTATTTTTACAATTACATGGACAAAATTCAAAATTGTGAAGTTATTTGTAATATTTACATGTAATTCACGAGTCAAAACTTTTAAGTATTTAGTTTGTATTTAAAAACTCCATATTAGAAATAACTATATGTAAACAAATAATGATGTGAGGTGTAAAGATAACCTTGAAGTTAATTTAATTACAATAGTCTCGGTAATTAGCTAGATTAGTGTTGCGAGTTTATATTAGGTTGTGAAATTAAAACTTTCCCTTTTATAAAAACATTCTTTAATTTGTTTAATGATTCCTAATATACAAAGTACACCATAATACATTATATATATATATATAAAAGCAAAACAATATTATATAAACAAAAAATTAAAAACACTAGAATAAACCCAACCTAAAAATAATCACAACAATAAGATACACCTATGTTTTATACTCAGTGAAATCAATTTATACTGAAAGGGAGAATGCTTGCGCTTGGTCACGAATCACTAATAAAAATAATCGCTTCCAATAACTTCCTGGTACAAACATGACGGACAATATAACTAAAGAAAGAATTACTGAACTGAGTCCCAATAATGTTAACTTTTGCCTAACCCGACCTCTGCCTATAAACTGAGTTGAACGGTTTAGCCAAGTCTAGGTAAATTAACAAAAGCCCCTGGTTTCTATTTACTGAAATATCAATTAACTTTGTTAGATCAAATAATGCGTTAATAATACCTCTGTCTTACTGATCTCATTGTTGATACTCGCTTAAAAACCGGTGCTCTACCGGAATTGATACACAATTCAATCAAAACTTTGAGAAAAAAACAGAAATCAAAAATATAGTTAAATGCTCCTATAACAATTGTTTATTCATTGCTTATTTAATGGAATTTGAATTATATGAAAATTTTCCATTGCGTACACTAAGGTATACAATGTTTAGTAATTGCTTAACATAATAAATCCATTTTCTTTGAAAGTGGAAAGTAAGATCTGTAGTTTCATGAAATAAGTGCTCTTGTTCTTGAAAAAGACGATCTCTTTTGGGCTTCTGTGTCATAAAAGTGTGTGCATTCAAAAAGTGTGTGCATGGCGTTGTCTACCAAACTGCCAGTCTCACGTGGCTATTTCAAATTTGAACCTTTTTAGTTAGGTTTTAAAATTACCATGCTCTGTATGGCCTTCGGTTAGTTAGTTAATAATTTCAACATTTCTGCCTTTTACCACCAAATAGGAATATATATATATATATATATATACAATTAATGAAATGGTACCAAAAATTAATTTTATGAAATCGATCATACAGTTCTTTGTCATTTTTAGAAATTATTACTGAACGGTAAATTTACTTCAGATTCGTAAAAAATATTTTGGGTCTTAGATCTACATAATTAAACAAAACATTCAACAAAATTGATAGCACCGATTTTGATAAATCAGCCACTTTTTAACTGCCCCATTTACCATTTTTGGCTTTTAATATATTTTTTTGAAAATCATACGACTGTCATCTCCAAATATCATGTTATGAACAACATTTTTAAAAACTCCAGTAAACTTGTCAAAATAATTCCACATTAACGAATGTTATTATATTTGTCTACTAATATACAATAGACAGTACAATAATGTACTGATGTACAATATACAGTCTACTGAGAGCTACTGGTATATTGACGACAGATAGACATTATTCCATAATGAACCACAAAACTTATATTTCCGCAATAAAATCAACGTCAAATTTTGAACCATCAAATAATTTTCTATGTATTTTATACATGTGAAAAAGTTAAAATTGGTGTAATAAATAGAACCCAAAAAAACAAAAGGTGTATAAAAATGTCGTTCTTAATATATAAAATGTATGTTCACATTTAAATTACACTGTTGGTTTCACAATAAATGAGCAGCTCCATTTAACATTTTTCATTTATAATCAACAAAACTGTCTACCTGTTTAAAATTAATAATCCAATGTTGGTTAAAGGGAATACAAATAGAAATTTAATAAAGCCTGAGAGCAGTTTGCATTACTAAGTTCTGGTTGAGAATATTCGGGAACTGATTCAGCGAAAACTGAAGCTTCAATACGACCCTGGTTCAATTTGGTCTGTACTTAGTAAGGGTATGCAATGGCAACGTCGTTTTTATAGACTATGAATTTTTAGTAGTATCTGACATAAACGAAAAGGTGAAATACACAATGTTGAAAAGGTACAGGAACTGTTAAATAATTCCTGAACTTGGAAAACTATAAAACTATATAATATATATTTCTTATTATATAAAGTTAAATACACCTTGCTTTGAAATTATGGGTTTTTCAGAATGGAGTAAGTTCAAATTTTAGAAATTTTAACCCTTCACCAATAAATGGCAACCATTCAAATGCCCAAGAAAGCCAACCTAATTGAGTTTAAATCTAGAAGATTAACAAAGATATAGGAAATTTCTCGACTATTTTTTTTATGAACCTAAGCAATAAAATGATTAATTTAAATGTCATATTATACAATGTATATAAAAATGTATTTAATAAATCTAGTCTACCTTTTAAATAAATACATGCAATGTTACATGTTAATAGAATATAATTAGTTTTAGATTTATACATGCTAGGGAAAAAATCGGTACTCTTGAATTACTCAAAAAAGTAACGTTTTAGAAAAATAAATCAGCCAAAACTATTCAAAATATCATGACTTAAAATGAGATATTTGTTGTTAGCCTTGATCCTGACCTTGGATCTGTCATTTCAAGGTCAAACTAAAAGAAATCAAAATAAAACTTCCTTTTTTTCACATTGAAAATCGAAAAAAACAAAACGGAAAATTCACGTTTAAAAATGTATTTGTTGTGGAATATAATTTTCCGTTATGTCGAGATCGTGTACTGAAATAGACCTTAAAATATTCAAGTTGACTTTGAAATGACCTCTAAATTGGAACCCATAAATCGGTGTAATACCTCAGAGAACTCGCGTCCATGCTTTAGAATCGTGCAAAAAATATTTTAAATAGCAATCAGAAACAAAAGTTATAAAACTTTGTATATGCGACATCATTTTGCGAAATTTTAAAGAATTCATAAATTTTGTAGTAACGGATAGACACATTTGGTCGTAAGTTCGTAAAAACACAAAAAAACAAATAAATAGACGAAATGCCAAATGATTGAATTATAACGTAACCTAGATTCGACGGTAAATCATACTCTGATTATGCTGAATACAATCGACACAAACACTTGATAAGAACATGAAAATTGTGTTGAGACAACCAGCTAAGTAGTCTCTTATTACGCTTTATTACACGAGTCTTAAAAATGCGTAAAAAAATCCTATAAAATAACATTTTAAATATATGTACATTCGTTTTATTGTAAATATGCTAGGAATAACAACGAATGCGACACAATACAAGAAATAGTTAATATATGAATGTGTAAAATAATATTCATAATAACCTACATAGTGCAGTAGAATAAAAATGGTTTATAGCTTAAAAACCAAGAAATTTTTTAATAAAGTAAACAATTCCGGAGTTTGTGATTAGAGTTATTTAAGTAGTCTACAACTAGTATTAGTTAATCTTAAATTTGTGAATATAATGTAAAAACTCCGTTCCACTTATAAATTTGGCAAAGTGAATAATCAAACTAACGCCTTTGTTTAACAGATGACTGACTCCGGCTTTTACGACCTACAGCCCATGATGGAGGCGTGCCAATTTCAAACATCATCTCACAGTAAATTTACAACCACCACATTACGACTAAATGTCAGAGTTCAACAGAGTAATACCTTCCCACCAATTGTGTAGATTTTACTTTCATGTTGGACTGATTTGTTATTATTTTATTCCAACTTTTATTTAGTATCTATTTTCATTCTTTTGACACGTATTTAAAATTTGTTTTAAAGAAAAGAAACTGCATATCACAACAACACTGTATACAGAACATGATCATACCAAGTAATAAAAACAGACTCTATATATTAATTAACCAAACTATGTTTTCTGATTCGACTTTGAATTTTACATTAATATATTCAAATAGCCAGATCTACAAACGACTTTGTATAAGCTCATATAGGTCACAGATAATATTGGAACAACTGGAAGTCTGTATAACATTTCAATATTTGTCATAACTTATTCTATCATATTATTCAATAAATAGTAATATTTAGTTTGCATACTATCTTTGTGCCAAATAATGACTAATAGTCGGTGTATGTTATATGTTAATATTCTGGTTACGTTTTAACACATGTAGTTTTCAAGTAATAACCTCTTATTTTGTATGAGAGAAAATACGCATCAGTATAGTTGGATTCATATTTTGAAGTGCACAATATAAATTTCTTCTAATTTAATGGCGTCAAAATTATTTACAAAAACATCTGTGTATAATCCCTGAAGTCAGCTGGCATTGTAAAATATACCGAACTATTTTCTGGTTAACGAACCTGTCCAATGGTTTTAAACTAAACTTACTAAATATATTTGATACAAAATTAAACAAGAATACCAATTTCTACTGTCTATATTAAGACACATGAATTGTTACATGATTTTATAAAATGATAAACAAATTAATAAGTAACGGTTAATAAACATAAATAATCTTTGTAAATATATGGAAATTTAGTGAAATGAAGTAGGTAGTAAGTTACTTTAAATGGTAGGATTGCTGGATAATTTTTCTTCGTTAATTAAACCCAAAAAATCTCTCGATCATCATTGCACAAGATGATATATATATATAAAGATAAAATAAAGAACTCTAACCATCGACTACTCCAATAGCTTCAATGTCGGAAGTAAATAAAAAGATACTTTGTCAAAAGAGACCTGATAGGAGACGAAAAATAAAGATTTAATACAAAACTACATAAAGAAAGGTGTAAATCAAGCTATGGATCATTGACATCGTCAGAGAATTAGTGCATATTTCATGTTCTCTGTCAGTAGCGTTTCGGACGAAAGATAGTAAAAGAATTTTTAAATTTAGAAATATTAAACTATATAACAATAATAATTATTATTTATTTACCTCCCTCATAATGATGTTTGTTCACATAAATACCACAGGAAAAACTATTAAACAATAAACAATCAATAACAAACTATAATATAAAATTATATATTATTTCACAATAAAAATTATAAAATATTTACAAGAAAAACAAATATTGGTACGTTTTACAAAATGTCTTATATTGATTCAAATATACGTAATAAGCGCTACAAAAGTGAACATAAAATACCTCCATACTCAACTTTAAAATCATATATACGTAAACTATTTTATAATTAACGCACTATTAGAACAAAAGTACTACTATTATATAAGGAACACAAATTTATAAAATTAAGGACCGTTATGAAGTTACAGAGTAATTAATATAAGAACAAAGTGTTTAGATTAGAATGAATTATAATGGTGTAGTTATATTAATAAAATACTGTAAGATCAAAATATTAAAACGAATATAAAGGAAAGTAAACAAAAGATAGTCTAAAGAGACATATTAGATATTATTATATAGTGAAATATAACTATTGTAGCTACGACACTTTAGGGATATTGTTTTAACAATTTTGAACGCCAATGTTATATATGTTAGTGCTTAGGCAGTGTCTTATCAGAAATTTATTCGCCACTGCTTTCCAAAGCACAATGTTTATAGAGCTCTGGAGTGTTGTTAAGAAAATTAATTTCTTTTTAGAAGAGGGAGAGAGAGAGATTTTAACGTGTTTATTGTTGAGTTATTTATAGCCACAATAAAAGTGACATAATTTTATTAAAAATATGTAATAAATACAAAAGTAAATGAAAAGAAGCATTTAAATCCACAGAAGTACTAAAAGATTCTTTAACTACATTAATTCTGGGCGTTCAACTAATGTATTGACACGGGAATTTGTATTCCTGTGTTTGTATATTTGATTGATTGCTGAAATAGAATGTAGCGGTAATACAGGTACTAAGCTACAAAACGTTAACTATTACAGGTGATAATTAACAAGAAACTATAGAAAAGCCCGATTTAACATTCACTATTTTCAAATTATGACTGCCATTGTTACTTTTTCACATATATGTAGTATAGGGTAAGGGGGATGAGTCAAAAGTCAATGTCGATATATTCGTTTTAACGCCCCTGAGTTCAAAAACAGATGGGTCTGCTGCCAGGCGTGTGTGCATAAACTAGTGGATACATTTTTTTCATTTTTTTATAACTAAAATTTGGGAGTAATTTTCTTAAGAAAAAACAGCAATACCATTATTTTATAAATATCGGCTGGAACGATTTGTTCAATTAAGCCTCTAAGGATCAAACAAAACGTATTGGTCGCAATCTCTTTCAAAATGAGCTCTACCAACTTAGTCTAAATTTTAGTGTAATATGAACATTAATGACCCAAACCCGTTTGCGAAATCGTAAGTAAAGAAATACAACTGTTGATTAAGGAATAATTGACAAAGCACTAAAATAACCTCCGTGATTAAAAAATTAATATTTTATTGAAATAGGACTTGTGCTGAGGACAAGTTTTTAACACAGGCTTAGCAGGTTTTGGTCCTCGTTTAAAAAAAATAATATTTATTTTTAAAGACTATAAGATAATAATTAAACTTTTTGATTGACAACTACCGACCTGAAGTTATCGGTGACGATATTAAAAAAAATAATAATTTTGGGAATGAATGAATGAGATACTCTGTGCAGTGTTTTAAACTATTTCATCGTGGAAGACGTTATTGGATGCAGATTTTTTATAACTGCTAAAAGTTATTAAGGAAAGTCGTAAGTCCTACAAGTGAAAAGATGCCTCAACAATTTTTTTAATTGTTTTATTTGAAAGTATGCTTCTATTTTGAAAGTTTATTACTTGAGTCGTTATTCGAGTTCACTTTTTATCAATATTTTCCAACAATTTGAAACACGATCTTTTTAAAAATTGAACATTAAAAGACATCACCCCAACACACAGGTGTAGCAGAACACAGTATATAAAATATTATTATTATATATAATATAATAATATTATATTATATATAACCTAATATATAAAAGAAGCACCACCCACTATATTCTAAAAAATAAAAGTTGATTTACAAAAGTAAATATGGTCCCAATCATCGGATGGAAATATGTGACTGGTTTATAGATCAGATAGACAATAACGAGAACTTCCTTAGAAACGTGCTGTTCTGCGACAAAGTTACTTTTTATATTAACCAGAATCTCAGATATTGGTCACTAGAAACTATATTGGTAGTGGCGAAGAGGATTAAAGCACAACGAATTCTAGTTTGGTACGTAATTTAGAACAAACATGTTATAGGGCCATTACTCTTCAACAGTTCAGTCACAGTGTACTTTCATCTGTGATGTTTGACAGTCAGCTGATATCACAATTTCATGTCATCGGCGAAGGACCAACTTGGTGCTCCGCCATATTATGCTATGAACTTGGACATACGTGCAACAAATTATCCAATACAAAATAATTATAATAAATTGTGGTGATAGAATATTTTTTCATATTTTATTTTATTTTTCCTTCAATTCGGGACTTTTTAGGCATCAGTAGTATATTGAATTCGTTGCGTAACGGAAATAGCTATTTACAGTATTTATAAAGTGTTATTATATTTGTTAAAACTCCACAATAGTAATTAACAACACCCTGTTAATCAATGAATCTAACCACAACAATTTCATCTATTAAAAGTAACACAATCATTTTAAACAATTAGCCGTAATCATAAAAATTTTATTAATAAATTATATTTATATATACTGTACCGTCAGACGGGTATCCAGAAATTGCTTATTTATTTTCAAGAGATTATAAAAGAGTTGTTGTTTAGATATTTTATATTTCTACATTGCTCTCATATTAATCATATTTGACTAAATGTGTAATTAATTAAATTAATCGTAATTGCTATTACAATTATTGACTAGAACTTATTACAAAATAAGAATGAAGATAAAGATTTCAGGTTCTGCATTATTTAAAGATAATTTTAGATAACGTAGTGTAAAACGGTGCACGTAAAAACAATATCGAGACGACAAAAACTGAAAGTAAAAAAAGAAGTAATAAAATCTATACAGACGGAATAATTACTACACTAAGTAGTGTAATAATAATTAAAACAGGTATTATTATTGGTCGACCAGATGAATACGTCATCATAATGTTGAATATATTGTGTCGTGTGTGTTTTTCTGTGCTGTACGTATATGTTACGTGTAGTGATTGGTCGACCAGAAGAATACGTCATCATAATGTTGAATATATTGTGTCGTGTGTGTTTTTCTGTGCTGTACGTATATGTTACGTGTAGTGATATGAACAATTGTAACGTTACGAATCTGATGATGGCGTATGGGTTTCGAAACGCGTCATTAGCTACGAAAGCAACGAAGTTAATGATTAATTAGATACTCAATACAGGTTTTGATGCACTTAGGTCTCTTAAGCTTACAGCGATTTTTTTTTTTAGTTTAAAATCAACACATGAAATTTAATTACAATTTTAAAGTCAAACCATTTTGTTCAAAGATTGTAGGAACGTAAATTTAAATAACCCGGAAGTGAAAATGATAATAGCACCTACGACGTTCAGAGAAATCAACAAGAACACATCTTTTTTGGAATCAACAAAACCAAATCATTTTTGGAATCTTTTTGTTGTAGACAGTAATGGAACCATAATGTGTCTCTATAAAATTATACTCTTCTGCCATGAAACATACATAACTAATCACTAAGAACTTAATCCAGTGCATTACCACTTTGCGCAAACAATAAGCATTTTAGAACAATTAGGGTTATTATTACTGGTTACTTATAAACAATTTTGGTTTATCTAACCAATGTTGTGGCTAAATGCATTTGAAATTATTAAATATTATCAGAGTAAACATACAAAAGAGTGTTTACAGGGGATATATTGATTTGCATAGTTATTATTGTTGTTACTTAAACACTCTGTTAATCGTGTTATTGAATACCACTCTTACTGTAGCAAATGATTATTAGGATTAGTTGATAAGGAGATGAGATTGTAGACTTTCTAGGAAGCAGTATCAAATTATTTCAAACCATATATCATAATTAAAGAAGACCACGATGACGTGTGTCATCTGAGTAAAATTATGACAAGTGTCACCAACTGCCAATAACACCAAGGTTGAGTCACTACAAATATCTCTCGTATTACGAGCGAGGTAAGTTTAAAATTGAGTGAAAAATGAAACAGAAAGAAATTATAATGAAGTTTTAAACTATTATTACAATGGGTACAGAAAATAAAATTGACACTCCAATATAATATACAGAGTTCTCAAAAAATATCTATTATCTTTATGTATTTGATATTATTCCCTGATTACACCTATCAAATGTATAAAAGAAAATCAACGCATTGTAAAATATTTATGGGAAATAAAGTAGAGTAAAGACGGATCCCATAAAAATATAAATAAATATTTATCAACTTTTGTTACGATTTAATTTTATTATATTTTATTTTTATTTTGAAAAGCATAAAAATAATTTTATGAAAAAATATATGTGTATTTATATAAAGCTTAAGTTCCATAAACTAACCCAAATTGTATACTTTATTTAGTCAACAAAGTCGAACTTCAAAAATTCTTCTTTGCCTTTTATAATAAATTCGTAACACTACTTTGTGACAGAGAACGAATTTTGTTCTTTTAATTATTGTGAACTGTCTCTAAATTTGGCACAGGAATCTTATTTGATTGAAGATGTTCAAAGATATTTTTAGTTTCCCAATTAATACGGAAATACTAATAATTTTGTATAACTTTATACAAACATAACTTGTCTTTATACAAACATAATTGTATAACTTATTTTCACATTTCATCAAAGTTTAAAAGAAATCTGTAGATACTGTTTTGAGTAATTACGTATTTAATAACAGTTTCATTTCTATTTCTTTGCTGATGACTCATGAGAGATACATCTTTCATAACAACATTAAATTTTTTTGAGAAGATGACAAGCAATACGTTTTGTCTGGTTACTTCGAAAATATATTTTAACCAAGTTTAAATCAAATTGTTATAAGTGGTTTTAAGAACGTCGGAATTTTGTGTTTTTGTCTATTGTATGTACCCCAAATTTTGAATTAGGAAAATAGAATACAAAAATCGCCTAGTCATATGAAAGAAAAAAAAATTCCACATTTCCAATTTTATCACAATTGTTCTTCTTATGTGGTCTGACTATTAATGTATAGACGGTAGATGATTGATGACAGCTAGACAAACATTATTTCAAAAACTACTTGTTTCAGCTCAAGGTATCTTAAAATTGAGATATCTTTGAGAAACCGATTTTGACCCATACAAACTCTCTCTATTCTAGAAGTATGTTAGAACTATAAAGGGTAAGCATAATGTTTCAACGGCTACGGAAAAACTAAATTAAAGAATTGTACTAAAAAAACTATAAACACGAACAAAGTTAAAGGTAAAAAGGACACAATAGTAGATATCAGTCATAAAATAACAATTTTTCTCACGCCAATAAAGAAATATTGAGCTTCACTTGAGACAATATACTTGATATAATAAAACTGGAAAGTACATTCTAAGAAATAGTACGTTTATTTTTATTCAAACGCGTTTCAACGACAAAGTTTCCATCTTCAATGGTTCAATACCAACAATAACTATAACCTGTTAGTTATAGTTAGTTATTGTAGCTCGTGCATTATTGAAATGCGTTTGAATGAATAAAGTCCTATTTGTGAGAATTTGTGGTCAAGTTTTATTTTATCTCGAAACATATCTTTAAAGAAAGTAACGAAAATATAAAAGAAGTATTTGGCAACCAGACAAAGGATGCTCTCATACAGATAATTCTACGAAATCCTTATTTAAACGAAAATCCTTGTAAAATTCTTGAGTACGTATTCAAAAAGAAGAATATATATTCTATTGTAAGTCCTACTTCGTAGAAAAAATTGTACATTTTAAATATAAATCAATTGCTGTTTCGATTCTACAACATCGTTGTCATTACGTTTTTCAAACTGCAGTATACAAAGTTACTTTTTGATAAAAGAAAAACATGGACAAACACTACAAATAACGCCATGTGGAAGTATTATGAATTTTAATGGTGGATTCATCCTAACTTTAAAGTAATTGATCTTCAAGGCGTACATGACAATGACAAATAAAGTCATAATTTAATAGTAAAAACATGCATACTGTATATTTATTTCTTGAAGATGATATTTTGCAATTGATCTCCATTCTCTTATTTAAAATGTACTGGTACGGAGTAACATTTTAACACGAATTTTGAAAATTGATTCTCTGACTTAAGCTTTCAATTTGTCCATTTAGAAAGTCATACAATTTGCTTTTAAGGTGACCCAACAAAAGATATCACACCCTACCAGATTTAGAGATCTGAGAGACCATGGAATTTAAGTTTCTTAAAATAATACGGTTTCCAAAAATTGACGTTTAGCAGCCATTGATTTTCATGCTGTGTGTATCGATCCGTCTTGATGAAACCTAGTTTTTTCAGTAAATTGTGAAAACCACTGTAGTGTTTACGCAAAAATTATTTCCAATATGGCAACGTACTAATCTGATTTTACTAATGATAAGGTCAATACTTTCTCATACAACAATAAGTTTTTGCTATGCCATTTAGTAATATAGTACATCGGTAACTTGGCGTCTCTGTGAGGGAGACTTATATAGATGAGAAGAAATTTGTTGTACTCCATAAAGAAAATTTTGTTTATTATTAAATCACATATGGTGAAAATGGGCTTCCACTCCGAGATCCACAAGTTGTCAATAAATTCATATTCGATTGTTATCTTTTAAAACTTTTACATATGCAATTGACGTTGCATTAGGTGATCGTTGCTTTCAGTTCCTGGATCTTCTCCAACTTGTAGGGGTGGTATTTTTAATTCTGGACCAATATTTTTCGAACACTTGAACTACGCAACTGTAAAGACACTATGAGACAACGGGTTAAATGATGATAGTGAGCTGAAACAGTGTAGATATAATCTGGCTTTTGAATCATTAGAGGTGCTTTTCATTGTTAAACCTGTTTCTTCAAAATTACATATCCATGTCTTAATTGCATGTGCTGGTTGAACAAGACTGTGATGTTATAAATTAAAGTAACGTCAAAAATCTCTATACTGTCAACAGTAGTACACATCCACTCCACGTATATATGATAACTAAATAGCGAGGTACAGAGAGCTGGTTTCTCTATTAAGTTACTCAGCGCTTTAACTCCAGGGTTACCATCACAAATTTTAAAATTTTCCGTTCACCTGAATCATCCTAAATTACCCTTTTGAAATAAGGTTTAGGAACATCTTCTTTTCTTTAAACTATTTGACAAATAAATATATATTTTTTAACAACAGCTGATTACATTACATCACCTGTTAATTTATGCATAAATTGATATCGTTTATTGTGAATAAGTTGTAATAAAAAAATATTACCTGAAACGTTCTGTATAATATTTTCTTAGTTTTCCTATAATTTATATAAAAGAAGAAATATTTATAACTTATTGGTATTTTCTTAGAAGAAATTTGTATATAATACAATTATTGTTATATACTGTATAAAGCTATTATTGATTTTAAAATTGTATTTCAATATGTTGGAGTTAGTACACATAACTTAACAGTTCTCTCTCTCTCTCTCTCTCTCTCTCTCTCTCTCTCTCTCTCTCTCTCTCTCTCTCTCTCTCTCTCTCTCTCTCTCTCTCTCTCTCTCTCTCTCTCTCTCTCTCTCTCTCTCTCTCTCTCTCTCTCTCTCTCTCTCTCTCTCTCTCTCTCTCTCTCTCTCTCTCTCTCTCTCTCTCTCTCTCTCTCTCTCTCTCTCTCTCTCTCTCTCCTCCCTCCTGTCTCTCACAAACATACACGTACAAAAACAAACATTATGCAAAATTAGAACGATTTAGCTTTTTTTTCTCAAAATGTTGGTAGTTCATTGGTGCTGTACAGCTTACTTTTCACCATAATAAATTATTCAACATATCAAACCTACGCAACTGTATGCAACGTGCAATTCAACCGTGTTCTCATTTTGTCTCAATCTTGCTGTAGACATGTCAAAATGAAAATGTGAAACCTCTAGTGATTGCATAATATAGTTTCAAATATGGAATGTGACATATTCTAATATCGGAAGATATTGGCATCATCGAGTCTTCTATATTTGCCTAAATTCAAAAACTGTCTATAGATGTTTATGTTATTAAAATATATAACACGTTGTTTAAAAACTGTGCAAAATGAAATATCAATAGTTGAATTATAGTTGTCATTAATATTCACATTTCACCAAATTTACAACGAAATATTCAAAAAATATTCTGACAAATTGAGTGGTATAATAGTTCAAATTTGGGGGTTTTACTGATCACTTTCAAACTGAAATTTTTTGATAAACAAATTTCTTTTTATTTGGGTGCTTAGAGGCTAAACTCCATCAAAATTGATTCAAAATCGTTAGAGCCGATTGTGTGATTTAACGTGATAACGGATTTCATCAATGCATGAAAGACCGAAACATTTTAAATATTCTATACCAAAGCTAAGTTAATTAAATATCTTATGCTATACGTTTCAAAGTCACTAACAAAATATTTCTTTATAAGTGCAAGCATAACTCGTATGACATCTCAGAATATATGATTTTCCACAACAATACTTAATAGTGACTAGAAAAAACACGGCATATCCCTAAAAGTTAAACTATAAACATCGTAATGTGTGGTAATCTTTTGTTTTTAAAATAAACGTTAATATTTATGATAACGAATGTTCTCATTTTATCTCATACATTTTACAGAAACAACAAACTTCAATAGTTTACCTCAACTCGTCTGATGTCATTCTTTCACAAGGGAGGGGAATAACGAATTGTTATTTAGGTTCGCGGGTGTGGTCGAAGCTCTTAGCATGATTGTCTTGCTACGTGAAGGCTGTCATTATCTTCTTAGAATAGAACCCAATAGAAATACAATATGGTTATTACAAGACAAGAGTATAAGAGCATTCATATTTAGTCTTTATATAAACTTATACATAATACAAAACTCATTATTAAATTTTTGTTAAAAACTATATTAAAAAAAAAGTTATATAATAAAACAAAAATAAAATATACAAAAACTAACGTCTTTAAATAAATAAAAAAATGTGTATGGGATTGGGCTTCAAATGATATTTTAAATTAAAATGACAATCTAGAGTAAATTTGTCTCTCTTAAATTAAAACAGACTTTTTATTTATAATGAACTAAAAAATTAGCAATATAAATCACATAACCATAATTATTATCAGTCAGCAAATATTATTTAATAATTAAATATAAATATAGAGAGTGTCAACCATCAATTAAATATATTATTTAATATCAATTATATTCAACCGTCAAACTTTGATGTGAAGCATAATTATGTTAGCAAATTACAATAGTTTCCATAGTTGTTACATCATTAATAATATTACTTTTTTACTATCTAATGATTTGATAAAACTACAAAGTGTTATATCATTAGAAATGCACCTGCCTTTACAATTTTCGTAAGTTTTTACCAAAACACACACTACTTCTAATTCACAATGGTATTTTGCGTTTTAGACTTTTAAAAACATCAATAAAATCAACGATGTTAAAACATTGCACAAACTTTCTCATACACCCATTCAGAATCGAAATACTAATAAAAAAAAAGATTGAGTCACCGAAAATATGAGTTTGTTAGTTGTAAATAAAAATGTGAAAATCAACCATGGACAACATATTATGTTATGTATATTATTATTATATTTTTAAATTACACCTAAACTTGCTTTAATTGTAGCATAAAAACGCATAATTATTATGGATTTGAATTAGGTTCAAATTGCATTGGTAAAGTGTTATTTTTTAAATTATTCCTCAATAGTAGTTTTATGATGTTTGGGATTTTGCATACTCAACAATGTCATAAATCTTTAAACAAAATTGGTAGAGTCGATTTTGAGAAAATGCGTTGTTTTTTTTATATAACAGTTCCAAGTCCAGTTAGTTGATTTTGTTTTAGCGAAAAGTTGGAGAGGTTTTTGGAGATATGAAAACAAATAATTATTGATTTGTTACTTAAGGGTTACAATTGACTAAAACTTGAATAAAATTGTTAGTGCCAAGTTTTAGAAAATCGGAATTTTGTGTATTTGTACCATCAATTTTGAATTATAGAAAAAATGAATCAATACGGGAAAATGACCAAAAGACAGGCAGACTGATAGATGATAGAGAGACATCATTCACAGGATTAATTTTTTGAACTCGGACGACGCAAAGTGGTTATATTAGTTATTTTAACCACCACATAATTTTGTATATACTACATATATGAGAGAAAGTAAAATCAATTTGGGTCCGGACTTCTAGAGGGTACTGTTTTTGGAGGTTTATCACTGATTCTCTTTAGATCCCAAAGATTATAACCAATTTGCACACCTTTTCACTAATAATCTTTCTTCAGTGATATAGGTGTAGACTGATTTAATAATTTAAAGCACTAAAAGTATTTTTTTAAAGATTGATTGATTTTAAAGCTAAATAAAATGTATTTTTATTCGCAAAGTCCGCAACGCAAGGGCAATTTTTATAACACTGTCTTTCTTTTGCAGTTTAGTTGTGTAATTTAAAAATAAATGGTTTAAATGAGAATTATACATTTTTAACAATTTGTACATAGTTTACATACAGACAATTTCAAAACTGTGTATTTTTAGTACGGTGGCGACAATAAATAGTTCTAAATCAGACAATTTTAATTCTGCGTTCCTTAAGAATTCATAAAAGCAAAACATCTTTTAAATAGTTAAAATCATTTACCAATAGGTTTGTTGTTACTTAAAAGTTAAGTAAGTTTATAAACTCGTGACTCCGTAAACTTCAACCTTATTATTTAGAACCCATACTGAAGGAACTCTCCTAATTTTGATGTAATGTCGAGATATGTTTATGTCACATGAATTATATATTTAGTTTTAAAATGGATAAAAAGAAGAAAGAAAATGGATAAAAATTAAATAAAAATAAATACCTGTTTACTTTTAAAACCTAACTTAAAACACAAGCATTTAAAAAAACTAAAAACCAATCAAATATAAGGGAACATGTGTCGTAAAATGTTAAACAAATCGACACAATATAATACACAAATATATATTAACAAAGATAATACGAAGAGTACATTATTTTACTGTATTATGCTTAGGAAAAAAAAAAAGTACACAAAAAAGATAGATACCTCGTTAAGAGGCTACCTTCTTTTATTTTTTCACTTATTATCAAATTGCATGAGTGAAAAACGAATTTTGAAAAATTAAACATTAAAAAAAATAATAAAACTATAAAAAATAAGAATAATAATTATACAAATAACAATATTTCAACATTTTTATTAATAACTAATATTAAGAACAAAAAAACTTTTTGCGTCAAAAATTTATATTTAAATAGACTATAAAAATCTTATTACATACAAAAATTTGTATGTATAGAAATGAAAACGCAACTATGAAAACAAAAACCCAAAACAGTCACTCGCGCATTTTTAGAAATTTATACTCCTTACATTTTTTAAATTGAAAATCCCAACTAATAGATTTTAAACCTGTGTTCAAAAATATAATACCGCTGTCTTAGCATTATTAAAATTGTTACTTTTACTAATCTAGTACAGATATCTTTTACAAATATTTTCAGAACAACAATAGAATAAAATTTTACCACAAAAGTTTTTTAGTTTAGAATCCGGATGCTGTACACTACCTCCATTGCTCCTTTGTGTCTGGCTTTTGATATATTATTTACACTCCGTCGCATAGAATAATTTAAAAATATATCAAAATAGTGGCTTTCACAATAGTACATTCACAAATTCCCGTGTCAAATAAGTAAAATATATTATTTTTGTGTATTCAGAAAAAAATCCCTCCCTAATATGATATTCCATTTCAAGTCCGCTATTTATACAAGAATAATTTATAATTCTTAAGAAATTTATTATCTATACCACTTCATACGTTCAACCTGTTCAATATTTTGGCAGTAGCCTACTGTGTTAAATTTATTGCGTAAATTGAGAAATTTTATAAAAATAGTCTCTCTACTGTTAGTATCATGTAGTATTTTTAAAACAAAGCTGCAATATATTTATATAGCAACTCCCCCTTCCACCCCGACTTTTCTATATAACACATAGCAACTATAAAGTAGTATAAATTCAAACAAAAACGTTAATTGTATAATTAACCATCTAACTTTATAAATAAGTAACTTTAAAATAAAAAATGATATCAAAATATTTTCAACGGCTTTTAAAAAAGTTTTTTTCTATTATTATTTTCAGTTCTCGTTATAATTAACGAGAACTGAAAATAATAATAAAAAAAAACTTTTTAAAAAGCCGTTGAAAATACTTTTATATCAGTTTTTATTATTTTTATTCCATTAAATTTAAACACTAATTATACGAGAAGTAAGTTTTCCTATCAACAAAGTAGAGTAAAATGAAATAACAATAGTAAAAGCATAAAAATATCAGCACTAAAGACATAGATATTTAAAAAATAACTTCATCCACCAAGTAATAGAAACATAAAAGAGAGAAAGAAAAAAACAAAGTTAAGGATTTCAGGATTTACCTAAAATTTAGGCAAATTTATATATATAAAAAAGATTATTGTAGACAACTTTAGATTTTCCAAAATATGTAGTAGTGAAGATATTTTAAAGGGTTTTTAAAACCTAAATCAAAAGAATTATTGCAAAATTGGATTTTAATGTAACAAGATACCACCTCATTGATAATTAAAACGAATTATAACTTTTTAGTTTAAAATATTTTTGACAAAGAGCTTTAGGCTTATATCTTTAATTACAAACAAACATCTCAATATTTACAGTTAATTACAGTCAATTTTAGCATTGAAAATGTTAGTTTAATAAATGTTTTAAAAATAAACAGAAAATAAGGTATTTCCTATTTTTATATTCTCTTTTGTTTGTTAATACAGAAGCCATGTTGGTATTCATGTTGATAAATTATCAACTATTTATAATAATAAAAATAGAAGTGGCCTTAACACAGATTCATTTGAGACTCATATTAAACTTCACACATTTTTAAAAAAAATTCACTGAAATAAAAAAATATGTGATCTACGAGTTAAAAAACTTTAAAAGATTTATTAAAAACTCTTTAATAGGCTGTAATAGCAACAATTATCTGAATGATTAACTAATACATTTAACATTATATACATGAGTGATTGCACACGCCATGAACCACTCAAGCGATATTTACGGCTCTCTTCCATCAAACATAAGAGGAGGGTTCAGAGGCAGAGAGCTCGATATCTTCAAAACCAATGCTCACTCAGATAAGCAGTTGACAAGGAGATATTGTAATCTATTCCATTACAGTAATTCAAGTTACAGTTGTTCATATCGGATTCCAGGTTTATTCTTAACTCAGTTATTATGGCACCCTCAGAAAAGGAGTGTGTCTGGTGTAATGGGTGTGTCCTCCCTTCTACTTGTTTCCCTAACCTGACTTGACGGTGCAACCCATTCCAAGCAAACTAGGTACACAAATTACTGTATGGCTACATTTAATTCTTAAAGTTTAAGTACAATTTTATTATTTTTTAAGTTTAATTTTGTAAACGGTTTATTCTTATTTACACCGATAAAACAAACTAAAGTATTGTAGGCGTTTACATATTCGAGGTCATTTTTTTTTATTGGGGTTATACTGCTGAAAACAAACTCAACAAACGAAGTGTGGCGGCCCTTCTTTTCCTCTACACCCCCGACATATTCCTACCTTGAGGATACTGTACGTATGATTGCATTTTCAATCGTATGATTAAAACATTACTTAATGTCGAAATACCTATTATGTGATAATCATTCTCTGTAGATGCAGTCATCGCAGTCCATATGAATTTATCCTTAATATTTGTATGGTGCTGTTATGTGCTAAACACTTCAATCAAACACTACACTACCATTCATATTATATACACGTTCGTGATATCTGGACCAACCAACCAATCTCTTTTGCCTCATTACATACACGTTCGTGATATCTGGACGAACCCAGTCTATCTCTTCTGCCTCATTACATACACGTTCGTGATATCTGGACGAACCCAGTCTATCTCTTCTGACTCATTATATACACGTTCGTGATATCTGGACCAAACCAGCCTATCTCTTCTGCCTCATTACATACACATTCGTGATATCTGGACGAACCCAGCCTATCTCTTCTGACTCATTATATACACGTTCGTGATATTTGGACCAACCCAGCATATCTCTTTTGCCTCATTACATACACGTTCGTGATATCTGGACGAACCCAGTCTATCTCTTCTGACTCATTATATACACGTTCGTGATATCTGGACCAAACCAGCCTATCTCTTCTGCCTCATTACATACACATTCGTGATATCTGGACGAACCCAGCCTATCTCTTCTGACTCATTATATACACGTTCGTGATATTTGGACCAACCCAGCCTATCTCTTCTAACTCATTATATAGACGTTCGTGATATCTGGACCAACCCAGCATATCTCTTCTGACTCATTATATACACGTTCGTGATATTTGGACCAACCCAGCCTATCTCTTCTAACTCATTATATAGACGTTCGTGATATCTGGACCAACCCAGCATATCTCTTCTGACTCATTATATACACATTCGTGATATCTGGACCAACCCAGCATATCTCTACTGACTCATTATATACACGTTCGTGATATTTGGACCAACACAGCCTATCTCTTCTGACTCATTATATACACGTTCGTGATATCTGGACCAACCCAGCATATCTCTTCTGACTCATTATATACACGTTCGTGATATCTGGACCAACCCAGCCTATCTTTTCTGACACATTATATACACGTTCGTGATATTTGGACCAACCCAGCATATCTCTTCTGACTCATTATATACACGTTCGTGATATCTGGACCAACCCAGCATATCTCTTCTGACTCATTATATACACGTTCGTGATATCTGGACCAACCCAGCCTATCTTTTCTGACACATTATATACACATTCGTGATATTTGGACCAACACAGCCTATCTCTTCTGACACATTATATACACATTCGTGATGACTGGATAAACCCAGCCTATCTCTTCTGACACATTATATACACATTAGTGATGACTGGACCAACCCAGCCTATATCTTCTGACTCATTATATACACATTCGTGATGACTGGACCAACACAGCCTATCTCTTCTGACACATTATATACACATTCGTGATGACTGGACCAACACAGCCTATCTCTTCTGACACATTATATACACATTCGTGATGACTGGACCAACCCAGCCTATATCTTCTGACTCATTATATACACATTCGTGATGACTGGACCAACACAGCCTATCTCTTCTGACACATTATATACACATTCGTGATGACTGGACCAACACAGCCTATCTCTTCTGACACATTATATACACATTCGTGATGACTGGACCAACACAGCCTATCTCTTCTGACACATTATATACACATTCGTTATGACTGGACCAACCCAGCCTATCTCTTCTGACACATTATATACACATTCGTGATGACTGGACCAACACAGCCTATATCTTCTGACTCATTATATACACATTCGTGATATTTGGACCAACCCAGCCTATCTCTTCTGACACATTATATACACATTCGTGATGACTGGACCAACCCAGCCTATCTCTTCTGACACATTATATACACATTCGTGATGACTGGACCAACACAGCCTATATCTTCTGACTCATTATATACACGTTCGTGATATTTGGACCAACCCAGCCTATCTCTTCTGACACATTATATACACATTCGTGATGACTGGACCAACCCAGCATATCTCTTCTGACTCATTATATACACATTCGTGATATTTGGACCAACACAGCCTATCTCTTCTGACACATTATATACACATTCGTGATGACTGGACGAACCCAGCCTATCTCTTCTGACACATTATATACACATTCGTGATGACTGGACCAACACAGCCTATATCTTCTGACTCATTATATACACGTTCGTGATATTTGGACCAACCCAGCCTATCTCTTCTGACACATTATATACACATTCGTGATATCTGGACCAACCCAGCATATCTCTTCTGACTCATTATATACACGTTCGTGATATCTGGACCAACCCAGCATATCTCTTCTGACTCATTATATACACGTTCGTGATATCTGGACCAACCCAGCATATCTCTTCTGACTCATTATATACACGTTCGTGATATTTGGACCAACCCAGCCTATCTCTTCTAACTCATTATATAGACGTTCGTGATATCTGGACCAACCCAGCATATCTCTTCTGACTCATTATATACACGTTCGTGATATCTGGACCAACCCAGCATATCTCTTCTGACTCATTATATACACGTTCGTGATATCTGGACCAACCCAGCCTATCTTTTCTGACACATTATATACACATTCGTGATATTTGGACCAACACAGCCTATCTCTTCTGACACATTATATACACATTCGTGATGACTGGACCAACCCAGCCTATCTCTTCTGACACATTATATACACATTCGTGATGACTGGACCAACCCAGCCTATATCTTCTGACACAATATATACACGTTCGTGATATCTGGACCAACCCAGCATATCTCTTCTGACTCATTATATACACGTTCGTGATATCTGGACCAACCCAGCCTATATCTTCTGACACAATATATACACGTTCGTGATATCTGGACCAACCCAGCATATCTCTTCTGACTCATTATATACACGTTCGTGATATTTGGACCAACACAGCCTATCTCTTCTGACTCATTATATACACGTTCGTGATATTTGGACCAACACAGCCAATCTCTTCTGACACATTATATACACGTTCGTGATGACTGGACCAGCACAGCCAATCTCTTCTGACTCAATTTATACACGTTCGTGATATCTGGACCAACACAGTCTATCTCTTCTGACTCAATTTATACACGTTCGTGATATCTGGACCAACCCAGCCTATATCTTCTGACACAATATATACACGTTCGTGATATCTGGACCAACCCAGCATATCTCTTCTGACACATTATATACACATTCGTGATGACTGGACCAACCCAGCCTATCTCTTCTGACACATTATATACACATTCGTGATGACTGGACCAACCCAGCCTATATCTTCTGACACAATATATACACGTTCGTGATATCTGGACCAACCCAGCATATCTCTTCTGACTCATTATATACACGTTCGTGATATTTGGACCAACCCAGCCTATATCTTCTGACACAATATATACACGTTCGTGATATCTGGACCAACCCAGCATATCTCTTCTGACACATTATATACACATTCGTGATGACTGGACCAACCCAGCCTATCTCTTCTGTCACAATATATACACGTTCGTGATATCTGGACCAACCCAGCATATCTCTTCTGACTCATTATATACACGTTCGTGATATTTGGACCAACACAGCCTATCTCTTCTGACTCATTATATACACGTTCGTGAAATTTGACCAACACAGCCAATCTCTTCTGACACATTATATACACGTTCGTGATGACTGGACCAGCACAGCCAATCTCTTCTGACTCAATTTATACACGTTCGTGATATCTGGACCAACACAGTCTATCTCTTCTGACACATTATAAGTTCAGAAGTTAAAACCGAAGTGCGCACGGAGCTATCAGATAGCATAGAAGACTTATGAGACATGAAGTGCAATAAATACTTAAGCTACACAAACAATAATACTTAATCCTTACGCACAGATGTCGTATAAGATGAAATTAACAGAAATTAACAAGGGTTATTAAAAACATGCCAGAAACCACTGACTTCAAGCTCCATACGAATTTTGATCAACTCTTTACTTAACAGATTAACATGGAGTCTCAGTCTCTTCAAGATGAGGATTTATCAGCCTCCGCATTATATTCTAACGAAGAGGAGATAGGTGGATAAGTATAAAAGTGTCATAAAGACATTGACAATATGTAATTAAGATGCTTAAAATCGAAGATTTTTTAGACCTAGTGGAACCTAAAGAAGATGTTTAAGTGGCTTAGAGAGCGGGGCTTCACGGCTGAAGAGGACTGCGTATTGAAATTTATATAATTAGGAGAGATGAGGCTAACCGAGTGATTGTAAAATCCACCCTTAAAATAAGGAAAGAAAGTTGATGAGTCCCAAGTTTAGGAACACGAGATTTCTAGACTTAATGGTGTCAGCCACGCTGGAGATTCTTACCTTGACCTTTATGATTAAGAAACAAATAGGCTCTTTATATAGAGGATCAACTTCTGAGATATTTTTGAGGCAGAATGTACCATCCAATAAACACTCATGGGTATAAAATCAATTATGTGTACTGTATCCTGAACTATGTTATGAAGGTACTCTAAATGAGTTTTGTCTCTGAATGATTCACTGAAAAGCTAAAAAGGAACCAGTCTGCATATATAAAGGTATATACCAGACATCCCCAAGGTATATTTTTTACTTCTTTATTTAGGAAATCCAGAGTGAGTGACACAACATGAATGGGTGGAGAATCATTTGAATAGTGAAGCAATAGACGATAGTTAAATCGATCATATCTGTTGACCCATACCTAAGCAGAGGTGAGATTTCATAATAATTAAAGTTATAAAAAGATACAGTCGGCAACTAAATCACTGAGCAGGTAGAAATTACGTCGTGCAATTAGTCTGCTAACTGGATTCTCTCAAGTGAAATACCAACTAAAAATCATAAGTTTAGTAGAACGAGACGGTTTTCGGTTCTATTTCTAAGGAGATAGCCTTCTTTGCGAATGTTAAGAGGTTGTTCACAATTCGACGTACAGTACTTGAAGGTTTTTTGTAGGGGGTGACGTCGTTAGGAGTGCTGCTCCCAAGGTTTCCATAAAGAATTTTAGTCGGAACATACATATTTACAAAAGGTAAATTTTGGGAGGCAGTGTAGAAAAATAATACAAAATGAAATAATCTGCTATAAAAATAGTTTTTCCTTATCGTCTTAAGTATCTAATTCGTTTACGTGCTTAGAACGTTTATGCGATTAATCTCATTAACACAAAACACTAATCATAAACATATAAAAAGTAACGTATTATAACGCTGTCTTAACTGAAAAAAAAAACTTTTTTCATGTTTGTGATTAGAGATGGATTTGTTTTGTTTGCAATGTTTTGAAAATGTTATTAATCGCGTACAGCTGTAAACATGTGTAATACAAATGGAATAAGTATGACGGTAAGAAAAAACAATTGTTATTATATATATATATGTGTGTGTGTTATCCGAAGCAAGCTAATATATATATAAACAGTGCACAGACGTTCTCAATATTAATTAATTAAAAGTCCCCCAAACATAACTCAAAATATTCTACGCGTAAATTTTATTAAATTAGAATCTAGCTTTTAATGACGGGGTTGAAGGATTTTGTTTTTGCACAATTATTTATGAACTATTTATTTGCGATTTTGCATGCTGGTCATTAATCTTCAAATTTCATTTACGAAAACGGTAGAGCAGATTTTGAGAAATTACGTACTTTATAATAAACCATGTCTGATGTTTTTTTTTTAAATTAGGATTAACTAAAGGCATTTTTGGAGATATGGAGATCTATCTGTTTCGTTTGATTTCTTAGAGGTTAAAATTGAGAAATATTTTATCCAAATAGTTACATCAGATTTTTCGTAATTAGTAGTTTTGTGTTTTTTGTATGGCAGCTACCCATAAATTAAAAAAAAATTATAAAATAAATTCCCAAAATATGAACATATTTTATTTAAATTGACTTATATGTTTGGGCTGTAGATCGCTCCATAAACGTAAGAAGCCAGGTAGACAGACAATATCTCTATAAACGGATCTTACTCTGTGTTTGTCCCTTCACATAACTTTATATATGTGAATACTACCTATATGTGAGAAAGTAAAAAAGGACTTCTATGTAACCTTCAGGATAGCAGATTTTCCCATATTTATTCAGATCAGAGGGAGGTGAATGGACTGGTAGAAAATCTTCAAATTGAAATAAAAGACAGCTAACGAGACATATTTGACTAAATCTCAACTGAGCCGATTTTTTATTGATTTTGTTTCTTAATATGGTTAAAAACCAATTGTTTTGTACGCGTAACTCTTTTATTTTGAATTGTAAAAAAATAAGTTTGAACTTTTTTAACTAGATCAAATGAATTTCTTAACAATATGACAGTTAAGTTCACGAATCTACAATGCCTCCATTTTAAATTTAAACGCACACATATGTATTGTGAAGTGAAGATTATAATATAGAGAATTACAATAATCACGGAGAAAATAAGCAACCGTTAGTTTACTAAATATGTAGTTCTAGTTTCCCTTTGTTCATCATTTAACAATCTGTTAAAGTACCTAACAACTCGTTAAAAGTTTTGTATAGTTTGTCCTCCTTCCGTTACTGTTAAAATATAGTTAAATCCCACTTTACCCCAACACACGAAATTCATTTAATTTTAAACATTCGTTGTGGCCCAGAATAGTATGTTCACGAAGTACGTAAAGAAGAAGAGGTTAATTTAAGAGTTTTTTTTTTTAATTGTAACCCATATAGCCCATAGTGCATACATAGGCTGTTCACTAGTTTGTACATAATTCAAAATAACCTAGCTTGAGATAGTTTTGTTACATGATAAAATAAACAATTTCATTCCGCAGAAATTTATTATTTTTTTAATAAACATAATACATTGTTGTTTGTTCAATTTGTAAACTACTGTAATGAGCTAATTTAAATTATATTTAAATTATTTATAACCAGTACATAGGAAGCTCTGGAATGCGGTAGTCTAAAATCCTTGCTTTAGTGTAGTAAATCTGCTTGTAAAGTATCAGTTTGTTATACAGAATTATTTGAAGTATATGAGTCCTGTAACTACTGTACTACAATTTTCTGAAATTAAGAGCGTCCATAATGGCTGTTATTAGGATAAATAAACTATTATAAAAAAAACTTACGAAAAAAGAAAATACAGATTTTTTAGTGTGTGGTATATTTGATAAATCTTAATGGACCCCCAAATTGAAAATGTCGAAACCCCCTTTCTCTTATTTTATTCATATTTTAAACAGTTAAAAAAACAGACGGAAGACTATCTTTTTTAAATCAAATAAAAACAATGTCATAAAACAAGAAATTATTGCTAAATATTTAACAAATTATTTACACGAGCAAACTACTAGTTGAAGATTTGTTATGAGACTCAATATACTTATATGTGATGAATTTTATCAATATTAGCAACATAAACAAAACAAAAGTAATTTCCAAAATGTTTACTTAAATTTATGTGGAATAAGAGTAAACGTTTAAAATGTATTTCTAAATTTAAAAATGATCACCAATACATAATTACAAAAACAAGTTTTTAACTGTTACTTCATTTAATTGGACGATTAAAATAATTATATAAAGCCGCATAAGCGTTTTAAGTAATCATTACAGATATTGAACACATACACAAAGTGATATTTTGTAAAAACAGCTTCTTTTATTCAGTGGTTCTCAATACTCAAAAATCACTAAAACTGTTAAAATTTTATCTCTAATACTACCCCATTTTAGAACTTTGTTTGATATAATTGTAAGGGGGGTACTACTTGGAATCCTCTTGGCAATGGCGTATTGCTCCAGTTAACGTGATGACCTAGATTACCTAATGACCTCCGTACCAATTACCTGTTTGTATAAAACATTGTTTGCTATAACATTATTAGAGTTTCAGGAAATTTCATTTCAGCACATGGTACACTCTCAAGGTCCAACTACTTAGAACTTTCCTGGACTTCAAATTAGAACGTCTTCTTTGCTTAATTGTAAAAAAAAAAGTGAAAATAAGAGGTAGTAACTGCAAAATATCTGAACGTTGGAAGGAATGGCACAGATCTTAATTTGCAAAGTTATACAATGTTTTTGCTAAGGTTGTTAATTTCCTATCTTTCATTTTTTGCCATTTCTTAGACAACCAACGTCATTAAAAGTAAACGACGAGAAAAGTTGCAGAAATCACTTTCTCCAACCCAAAATCAATTAAAATCAAACCACAAATATTCGTCAAAAACATCAGTTATCAAGTTGTCAGTCTTAAAGCGAATATTAACCATGGACGGTGTTTGTAAAATAAATACTGATATATTTATACAGAGTATTTGTAAAATATCGTGCCAAACTTTAAGTGGTGTTTATATAAGTCAAAAAAGAAAAGTTTCTATAAAAATCCGAAGACACTTCGTTTTACATCTGTCGGTCATTTTGTCTTTTATTAATAAATAAATAAATACCTTTTTATATTATTAAGATTTATATTCGAAATTTGGTATAAATTTTTTTTTTAATCAAACCGTTTACAATTACAGCAAGAATCAAAACTTTATATCATAAATTTACAAAATGATTGCCGTTTACATTTTTTGTGAAATTAATGGTTTTAGAGACACTACTGATAAAAAAATAGCATGAAAAATCGTATAACAAAATTCGATTCGAAACCTTAATAATTCAAAAGGTATATATATTATGTTTGTAGGAACTTTTTTCTTTATTTTTACCTATATAAGCAGTATGTAAAGATAGGGACAACATTTTCTGAACACCATGTATAGGGGCTAAACTTGCTTCCCTCGTTCCATAAACGCGTCCTGAGTGTAAATTTTATTTGAATAAAATTGAGCTTTTAATGACGATAGTAAAAGTTTTTGACAATTATTCCTGAACCATAAATTAATTTTACTTGCGATTTTTAACACACGTTGGATCTATAATATTCACATTTCACTAAATTGTGAATGAGTCTATATCAGTTTCAAAGATAGTTTGTAAATAGGTTTTTATTAACAAAAATTATAACTTCTTTAACACTCAATGTTAATAATAGTAATTGTAAAGATTTCGTTTTTATTTTAGTTTATCTTTTTAACAGTAATAGAATATAGAGATGAAAGAAATATTTAAGAAAACTCGTCAAAACAATTTTTCCAACATTTGTTGTTTGAATTTAATTTTTCATTTGAGTAAAACATTTGTTTGTTATGAGATCAATTTTTCTCCATCTAGAATATTTTATGTGTTAATATTCTGTGAATTTTAATCAATTTGGATTCCTTCCAAAGTTAAACTACACAGTGCCTCCAAACAAAGTAAAGTTTGTAACATACGTTCTGGGCTGCGGCAGTGAGATAACAAATATCCAAACACTGGTGCCAAAATGTAATATTATCAACATCAGAATGGTAATTTGCATATTCAATACAGTGCTATTAACTCACATAGAATCAAATCCGTTACTGTTATTAGTATAAAATATTTTATGATGAAAGGTCTTTATTTTATGAAATGATTGTTTTGATACCGATTACAATTAAAATTCAACTTTAAGACAAGTATCGCTATGTTAAGCAAAGGTCGGGCTAAAGACTATCTAATATTTCTCGAGTGATCAAAGTGACTACATTATACAACATCGATGACAAACAAATAATTGGTAGCTTACACTTGTATTTTTTCTTCTTCTTCTTTTAAAGCAAACAACTTTTGGTTATTATCACGTTATATAAAGCAGTAAAATAACAAATAATAAAGAGTTGGTCAAGAGAGACAAGATACAAAAAATGTAGGAGAGGGGCCTAACTCATCTTAAGAGTGCTTATAATACTGTTATCAATTTCTTAAACAATTTAATTACTAGGCAGTCCAATTTTTACCTTTATTTTAACAATTATTACTGTTTTAATCTTTAAACGTTTAATTAAGGTAATTGTAATTACTACTATTTGTTCCGAACAGTATTATTTTTGTTTGTTTATTACTTATTTCAAATTAATTAGGTTACCGTTATTATTATTATTATTTTTTTTAATTGTTACGCCTTTCGGCTTACTTTAATGTGAGAGCTACAAAACTAATAATGTATAAAAATCTGTGTTTATGTAAGTATGTAGATTGAGCATGTGTTTGCATGGAAAAGGAGTAGGTATATTTTAGTTTATATTTACTCTCGGCAAGAAAAGCAATAAGTTTATGAACCTTTAATTAGAATAATTATGGGTGGAGTAGGGACAAACTACTTGTTTATAATGTTAATGCGAGAAATTAGTGGGCAGAAAAGTGATTGCTCAGCCTGGATGTTTTAAGACTATTAACTAAAATTAAGAGTACTTTTACAAAATTTCGTCTGTAGATATTGTATACTGCATTAATTAAATATTGAAAATTTGGTAAATTAAATATTATCTAAGGCACTATCGATAATACTGGTGGTAATGTTATAATTATTGTTGTGTTTTTAGCAAACGCAACAAATTCGTCCCATCAGTACAAAATTAGTAAGTTCTTCTTATAAAGGTCGAAAATGAAGCAACTAAGACGGACTGATTTAAAAGAATCAAAAGAAAGATCAAAGGAAGGACACATCTGTAAAACAGTGACGTAAATTTGTCTCTCCATGTAAAAGCATTATGCAACAAGTAGGTCAAGTGATGACGTTAGAAGCAGCGCGTAGGTAGACGTTTATTTAGAAACGGATTGATTAAGAATATCTCTGCAGAATGAAGTCAGGGGATTAAATTAAAGTATCAATTGGGGGGGGGGGCAATCAAAAGGGAGAAACCATTAAAAAAATATAATTTTGTGTTGAAGGTTGTACTTTAAACTGTTTGCGGCAATTTCAATAACAAAATTCATTCCTTGTTTAAAACAAACATATTTGGAACAGCAATATATTAAATATGAGCAAAATGCAATTATATTTACATATATATAAAGCACTAGAGTATTGTTAAAAATAACAAATTGTTGAATATCGTTGCTATAATTTGGGAGGGATATCTCTTTACTCGTCCCCCCTCTACTTATTGCACTGGATTAAGTATGTTATCTCTTAAATAAATGTTAAGAGTATAAAGTAATCGAAACCAATATAAGTCTATGAATGAAAGCTGCTTTTTTTAACTCAGAGAAAGAAGTGAGTTTGAACTCTAAATACACGATCCAATGACGTTAAATAATCGACACCGAAAGCGGAGGTATGTGAAGGAAAGAAGTTGTTTCTCCAATCAAGCATTCTAAAACCTACACCATAAGCGAAAGTCCAGAGTAGCAGCGTTTGAATCGATATTTTGTTTTCTTTCTGTTTTTATAACGACCATTTACAAAGTAAATTTATGGAAATACCAAGATTAAGTGAAATATAATGTAATAAATTTATGATATATAATCTATATAGTTGGAGTATCAAGGCAACACTATCGGTTTGTAATACAACCCTTATAACGATGTAACTTTATTATTTTGTTTTACTGCTTCCTTTACCCCAAGTAATGTAGTGACCGATGATGGGATTACTTAAGTATTGTGTACTAAATGTTGTTTTCTAAGACAAATGAGTTTTTTTTAATTTAATTAGGACTTGAAAAAAATTATATGTAACCAATAGGGAAAACAAATTACGAAAATATTGTAGATAATTATAAATATTTTGTTCCTAAAATATAAGAAAACTAATTTTAATTTTATACATTTTTTTTTTTTTTTTTTTTTTTTTTTTTATCTTAGACAAATACTGTCGAAATGGTGAGTGCTAATTTCAAACGAAAGTTATAATGTATACCACTAAAAATATATAGTAGTTAATATTAAAATAATAATCATACATTTTAAATATATAGTTAACTACGAACCATGTCATACTTATAAAGGTTCACGCACATACACATAATTATATAAAATAACATAAACAATTTGAATATATTGTCAAATAACTATGCTGTTGTAGACTGAAATCATCTCCAACAAGTACTATGTGTATGTACAAATAGTGAATGAAATGGAAATGAAGCCGTCTTATGACAAAGTGTCAAACTGCGGCGTTCAAAATTTAAAAGAAAGATCATTTTATAGAAGGAAAATCAACATAAAAACGTTGTGAGGTAAAAACATAAATAATATTATGTATTCTATTTTTAAAATTATTACTTAATTAATGATGGAATATTTGTATTAATATTATTGTTTGTTCGGACATTTGCCATCATTTGTGTATAAGAAACAATACACGAAGTTTCGAGAGTATAAATCAACTCCCGTTATCAAGTGCCTAATTTACAAACTAAAACATGCAGACAGAACACACGCCTAGATGTCTAGGCCTATGTTCAGAAACTAAACCTAATGGGAAAAAAAACACCCAGTACAAACCCTGAGCGGTCAAAAACTAATAATAAACTCACGTGTGATCAGGAAAAATAGGCCTAGACATCTAGGCGTGTGTTTGTCTGCATATTTTAGTTTGTAAGTTAGGCACTTGATAAAGGGAGTTGATTTATACTCTCGAAACGTCGTGTATTGTTTTCTTATACAGAAATGATGGCAAATGTCCGAACAAACAATAATATTAATACATATATTACATCATATTTTTGTGTTATATATACCAACACAATAGTATGTGTTGCAGTTTTTAGGATGTTTCTCAAGCTTGTTTTGAACCACAGCTATTCTAAATGTTTATAAATTTTACATTGTATTTTTTATCAGAATAGGCTTTATGGTATGTATGTAATCTTCTTTTTCACTACAGCGTTTGAAAGGTTTGTTTATTATATAACACTGTATATGAAGAATAGAGTAACTTTTGTAATATAAAACAAATTCGAGACCCGTTTGTTTTCACGTTTTATGGCTTCAGAAACACGAAAAAAGAGCTTTTTGACATTTTGTCTGACCACCGTAGTTGTCTTTTATACATGAATATTATAACCGTCTTAAAAATAAAGCTAGACAGACTTCAGTCTTATGTGCTCATATAGAAATCTATTGAACTCAATAAAATCAATTTTAACATGTCTAAATCACTATTTCGAACAGTTTTGTCATTGTTTTACATGTCTTATCCAACATATATAACACAGTAAGGATCAAATTTTCCAGATTTCTATTCCGGATGTAGAACCTGGTATCAACCTCAACTCTCAACGATGACAAATGTAATTTCGTACAGAGACCTACCAAGAAAATGTGATATTGGTTTAGGTAATATATCCGGCACAAGTGTACCGCTTTGAAACTCCTTCAGATAAATACTGCTTCAGCCCAAGACAGTGACAAGAGAGTCGCGAGTGAAGACTTTATACACATCTACGTGGTCCGTTAGGGTTAGTAATATACACAGTTTAGAGGTTCGAAAAGGCTGTGAACAACTGTTTAAAAAAAGCTTAATCTACTAGATAAGACCCTTTGATCTACCAATACAATTTAAAATTACCTACAATTCCCAAGAATTCAAATACTGGGCATTACATTTGAATGATCTGGTTGTATGATGTGGCTCGGTATGCGCCGTCATAGCATCAACTTCTTTTATAAGGCAAAACAAAAAAATGATAAGGCACTTATAATTTCACAAACAACAATTTATTGCTACAGCTGTTTCGCCGTTAGGCATCGTCAGACAACTAAGAACTAAAAACTAGAAAACAGGTCAACTTAACACTTACATCTAGGAATGAAGGTGGGGATGAAAGCATAGGTAGGGCAATGACCTGGTATTACCTGAAAGGGACATGGATAACAGAAGGTTTTCAAACAATAGGTTTTAACAAAGGGGATGGGTTATTTACTTGTTCATTCAGGTTAGAAGCATGGCATTTCAAAACAGATCTGTTAATTTCTAAAATTTCCAAACTATTTAATTTCCTACTTTTCTGTTCTATGTCTAAAACTTTGAAATCAAAAACAGTTTACAATGGGATCAAATGTATGGCCTGAATCTAGTAAATGATTTGCAATATTGGAATCTGTTTTACCATGGTTCCAACAATATACATGTTCCTTTAATCTAGTTTTGATAGATCTCCCAGTTTGACCAATATATTCACAATCACAGTCATGACAATTAATTTTGTAGACACCACTATTAATTATCAAATAAGTCTCTTTTATCCTTATTATTGACTAAGAATTTACCAAGATTAGTATTACAATATAAGGCTGGTTTTACATCATTTTTACTATTTATTAAATGTCCTACCTTATAACTAATATTGCCAACAAATTTTATCCTACAATATTTATTTAAACTCTTAGCATCTTTTATGAAAACTAAACTATTAGTGAGTTTCTTTTGTTTCTTAAATAAAATACTGTCTATAAGTTTAACTTGATAACCATTGTTAATCACTATTTGCTTAATTACATTCAATTCAATGTGAAAGTCTTCTGGCGATAAAGGTATGGTTAAGAACCTGTGAATCATACTGTGAAAAGCAGCATGTTTGTGACTAATGGGGTGTTTAGATATTTGTTTTATATTTGCAACTATATCACTCCCAATTGTTATTCCATTTATATTGAGTTTTAGGTAATTTAGTTAATTACATTTTCATTTTGTTTATTTCGTAGTGAATACCGTTGACCAAAAAAAAAAAAAACAAACATTAGTTATGCAGAACGAGCCATTTCGGAGCTAATATTTGTTTATCTAAATATTCTCCAGTTATACGTTAAGAGTATTTGTGAGAACTTAATTTAAAGTTATTTAGGATGTGACATGATTTGTAAAGTTTTCAATAATTCCTGAGGTCTTACGATACGTCTTGGCTACACATAATATTTTTGTCAATGCTCATAGAATTGGGGTCATTAAACTCCAAGAATTAAGGAAAGACAGGATATTGTGAGTATGTTGTAATTATATTTGAGATACTATATTGTGGTTATATAAGCTAATTTATTGCGTGACTATATGTGTCTTTTAAAATTTTGATTGACTCTATCACTACTATTAAGCTCAAATTTTGATTAGACATTTGCTTAAGAGCTAGCACAAATTTCATCGTAATCATTTCAGTACATCATTATCGATTAAAAAAGAGTGTGAAATTTTTGCAGATATCTGGCGTCTTTTGAAATTTGTCGCCTTATAGGTGAAAAAAAAAATTCTATCGGACTATAGCGCATATTTTGAATGTGTTTCGTAAATTGTGCTTACATACCATATCTGTTATGGTACATATATTATTACAAAAAAAAATACGAAAATCGGTTACACGTATCTCCACAACTGAGAAAAAAAAATAACAAAATATAAGTTATTTCATTGGTATTATAGGTTTTTTGGTTTGTCTATATTTACACTACTCGGTTTACAACATGACGCAAATTTTGAAAATTAACGGATTGTGGCTCAACAACCAGGTATAAAACGAAGCGTTTCATATTTACAAAATACTAAATATAAAAACCAAAAACAATGTTCACAATTAACACTTTACTTGAAACAAGACGACGTTTCAACGACTAACTCGTCATCTTTATTTGTTACATTTACACAAATCGTCTTGGAATTAAACCATAAAACAGGCAAACCAATGTTTTAAACAGTTTTCAGTACAGAATGTTTCATTACTAATGATGAGACAACACAGTCATTGAAACGCGTATCGCTACAAATAAAATATTCATTGGGAATTGTTGTGTTTATTTCCATTTGGTGATTGAAGTTTCCACAAGTGTTGCTTATTTCAAGTTTCTAAAGTACTTTGGACCATCAACCTAATTTACAAGTTTAGCTTAATTAATGAAATGTTGATAATATTTACTTCCTGTAGTGCTTGCAACATTGCTTACTTAATAACTAAGTTAGGAAAGTAAAATATATGCAGGTAACTCAATCATCAGACAAAATACGACAGCATAAACTTAATTAAGAACGAAACAAACTTTTATGTTATCAGAATTCATTTAAAGTCTTCTTATAAGGACAGGTATATACCCAGAATGAGAATAATTTAAATATACTGAAGGAATCAAGAAGTTTTAAACACTTATAAATAGTGTATAATTTCAGGAATACGCTATTAAGTGTTACACAAATAAATGTATGTAAATATTATTTTAGATACAGCTGTTGTAAAAGTAAAATACGCCGTGGTATATAACTTACCAAAATACGCCTCATGACCAAAATAAGAATCGAGAAGGAGAGGAAGAAGTAAAAATATATTCAAATATAAACGTGCATATTTTATAGTTTTGGTAAAAATTCCTAAGCCTTCAGATATTAACCGCCGTTTCATGTTATTCTACATATGTATGCATTTACCAAAAAATAAGTAGCAATATACATTCACTTTTTCTATTTTTGCACTGTAAAAACATTAGTTTTAACCTAAAATTGAGAATTTACAAATTTTGATAACCTCTATAAATAAGGCGGTATATAATAAATATAAACATTATATATAATAATTTAGCACCATTTCACAAGTGGGACAAGTGATTTACATACCAAGAAGGAGTTTTTTTAACAACACATGTACTACAAATGGCTTTTAATTTGCTGTCCTTAAATCGTCCACTGTGTGCGCCCTAACTTAACACACTTAATAGAAGTTAAATAAAGGGAGAAAAAATAAGGATACAGAGGTGTTAACATAGAAAAAAAAATATAACACATATTAATAAAAAGGAGTCAGAATTTTATAATAGCTATCATTACAGTTGGATCTCCTTCAATCAATTATTACTTATTTTTGATAAGGTAAGGATGGCAATCTTCGATTTTAGACTGATTTTCAAAGTTTATGAATTAAGATATTAGAATAACCTATGACATTACCTTCTGTGAGGAAGGATACAATCAGGAATAGAGATACTACATATAAAGAACAAATCTAACACATCTCCGAGCTCCTATTCCCAACTCGTCTACACCTTCCTTACCAGGTACCCTAAGTATTTCCTCTTCCACGTCCACACCTTCCTTACCAGGTACCCTAAGTACTTCTTCTTCCACGTCCACACCTTCCTTACCAGGTACCTTAAGTACTTCCTCTTCCTCGACCACACCTTCCTTACCAGGTACCCTAAGTACTCCCTCTTCCACGTCCACACACCTTCCTTACCAGGTACCCTAAGTATTTCCTCCTCCACGTCCACACACCTTCCTTACCAGGAACCCTAAGTATTTCCTCTTCCACGTCCACACCTTCCTTACCAGGAACCCTAAGTATTTCCTCTTCCACGTCCACACCTTCCTTACCAGGTACCCTAAGTATTTCCTCTTCCACGTCCACACCTTCCTTACCAGGTACCCTAAGTACTTCTTCTTCCACGTCCACACACCTTCCTTACCAGGAACCCTAAGTATTTCCTCTTCCACGTCCACACCTTCCTTACCAGGTACCCTAAGTACTTCTTCTTCCACGTCCACACCTTCCTTACCAGGTACCTTAAGTACTTCCTCTTCCTCGACCACACCTTCCTTACCAGGTACCCTAAGTACTCCCTCTTCCACGTCCACACACCTTCCTTACCAGGTACCCTAAGTATTTCCTCCTCCACGTCCACACACCTTCCTTACCAGGAACCCTAAGTATTTCCTCTTCCACGTCCACACCTTCCTTACCAGGTACCCTAACTACTTCTTCTTCCACGTCCACACCTTCCTTACCAGGTAACCTAAGTACTTCCTCTTCCACGTCCACACCTTCCTTACCAGGTACCCTAAGTACTTCTTCTTCCACGTCCACACCTTCCTTACCAGGTAACCTAAGTACTTCCTCTTCCACGTCCACACCTTCCTTACCAGGTACCCTAAGTATTTCCTCTTCCACGTCCACACCTTACCTACCAGGTAACCTAAGTACTTCCTCTTCCACGTCCACACCTTCCTTACCAGGTACCTTAAGTACTTCCTCTTCCTCGACCACACCTTCTTACCAGGTACCCTAAGTACTTCCTCTTCCACGTCCACACCTTCCTTACCAGGTACCCTAAGTACTTCTTCTTCCACGTCCACACCTTCCTTACCAGGTACCTTAAGTCCTTCCTCTTCCTCGACCACACCTTCTTACCAGGTACCCTAAGTACTTCCTCTTCCACGTCCACACCTTCCTTACCAGGTACCCTAAGTACTTCCTCTTCCACGTCCACACCTTCCTTACCAGGTACCCTAAGTACTTCCTCTTCCTCGACCACACCTTCCTTACCAGGTACCCTAAGTACATCCTCTTCCTCGACCACACCTTCCTTACCAGGTACCTTAAGTACTTCCTCTTCCTCGTCCACACCTTCCTTACCAGGTACCCTAAGTACTTCTTCTTCCACGTCCACACCTTCCTTACCAGGTACCCTAAGTACTTCCTCTTCCTCGACCACACCTTCCTTACCAGGTACCCTAAGTACTTCCTCTTCCTCGACCACACCTTCCTTACCAGGTACCCTAAGTACTTCCTCTTCCTCGACCACACCTTCCTTACCAGGTACCCTAAGTACTTCCTCTTCCTCGACCACACCTTCCTTACCAGGTACCCTAAGTACTTCCTCTTCCTCGACCACACCTTCCTTACCATGTACCCTAAGTACTTCCTCTTCCACGTCCACACCTTCCTTACCAGATACCCTAAGTACTTCCTCTTCCACGTCCACACCTTCCTTACCAGGTACCCTAAGTACTTCCTCTTCCACGTCCATACATTACTTCAACTATACTATATAAGAGTACTGACAATTTACGTTTTGTGTAGGCCTATGCAATTTTATTATTGGATATCATAGATAAGAACTATTCAAAAAACAAAGACAAATTTTAAGACAAAAGTATTTTCTTGAAGTTTAATTAACAAAAAACTTTTGAAAAGCCCATATCACACAACGTACGTTGGCAGTTTACCCGTCTTACTATGCATAAAGATAAGACCAAATCAATCAAATAGTGTACACGTTTAAAAAACAGCAATAGAAATGTTATGCTGTAATGATATTACATTATGAATGATTTTGTTTGTTTATTGATTGGAGTTTGTAATGACATTCAGATAACATCATTTTGATTTGGAAGTTAATTTCTATCATGTCCTATTTTATTATTACATTTAGCTTTATTTATATGCAAGAGCAACAATTCTGCGTAATAGTTTTATTACGTTTATTATGTTAATATAACCTCAAAATTAAAATAGTCTAATAACAAATTCAAAACAGCTGATCTTAAAAATCATATGATAATTAACGTTACATTACGTCATATTTATCACTACACTCATTTCGATAATAATTATTGTAACATTTTTTCCATTTTTATTTAAAGAAATTTTATATTTATATTTAACAGTTAAAATTTTAATATTTTTTATTACAATTTGTTATCTATTTAAGGTAAAAGAAAAGAAAAAGGTTCATACACTGAAATAATGTTGAAGATATTTTAGAACAAAATCGTGTTAACAATTTTAAAGAAAAAGTTATACACTGGTCTATTTCTAACTAATCTTACAGTTGAATTATTAAAACTGATACGTCTGAATATTTTGAATTTTTGTAGCAATAAAACTATTAGTGTCGTTAACAAACTATTAATGACACGCCTATAGACGGAGTTCATTCGTTTGTTTAAAAAAAAATATTATTAGCTTGGGTTTTAAATATGTTTCATAACCAATAAGTGAAACTGAAGAAACAATTTAACAACACTGAATAAATACCCTTGATAATAATAATTCTGTAGTGTCTGCATTCTAATATACTAACTCATCATATAACAACGATGTTATCAATGATCAGCCACATGTGTGTAGATGAAAGAAAAAAAAATTGTGAGAACAGTAATTAACACGTGTCTCAAATTTGCAACGTGCATATGCAATTGGATATAATCAAAGAATGAATACAATCTGAATATCGTTGCATCGGAGTTGTGGCATTTCAGTATTGGTGACTCGTAGGTTTCTAAACGAATATGATGTAACTAGTTAGACAAATTATAGGCACGAATAAATTGTATTATTTATTAATAATTTTCTTCTAGATAAAAAAATAATAATAATAGTTAATAATGTAGGCAATGCAAATAAAAGAATAGAGTACAGACATTGTTTTTGATAATATTTTCTTTATTAATATTGTAATAGAAAAAAGTACAACTTATGCAAAAAGTTAAAATTATGTTATTAAAATTAAACAAGCCCTGTTTGGCAGACATGTTCAATTTACTTAAACCAACCTTGAATATGAATAAATTTAACTCTAATATTGTTAAATATAAATATAAATCAATAGGTTTCCAGATAATTATAATTATTTTTTGAATAAATTGAAAGCTTTTTTTCCAATCAGAATAAGTTTTTAATGAACGAAATAATAAAACATCATCAATACTTTTTCTTTACCTTTTTTAAAAGATTATACCTACATAAAAAATAACTATTTATTAATAGTAATGATACATCTAAAAGTTAGAAATTATTTACAACCCAGAGATTTCACTGTATTTACTGGTGTAGAATTTCGGATTAACTGTCTTGTCACCTGTTTTTTTTTTTTTTTTTTTTTTTTTTTTTTGTTCTTAAAATAAACTGGGCGGTGTAGATATTTATTTGAAGTAAATGCATTTTCTCTGCAAAATTAGTGAACTGAATGATTTTTCGATCAGTCATTCAAAATTGCTCTGTTTCCACTAATTTTTTTTACTAAAATTACCAGCATCCCAATTCATTTAACTAATCCTACAGTGACTAACTATTGCAGTGACTTATTAATGAAAAATGACACAATGTAGATTAACTATAAAAGAAACACAATTTAACGACACTTTAATAATAGAGCCTGGCTATACAAATCACGAACTAACATTGAGCACGCACCGGCGCGCTTGCCAATCTATACTCGATTAAGAACTGAGTATAAAATGAAAAACCACATCACCAATAGCGTAAATATTAGTCACGCATCTCCATGTTTTACACGGCAAAAGAGGTATTTTTAGAATCAACAGTATTAATAAAGTTAACAATTTCATTGCTTCTTCAATTAAATGCTTTACAAATTGTATAGTAGTTCCGTTGTAAAACCAAGTAGTTTATTTTTAAAGGTAGGATGATTTTAACGTCCTATGTGGAAGAATCGACACTTTTATCAATATACCTTTTTAGGTCCTTACTTTTGTAAAAAATCATCCAATGGTGTCGTTTTGTTAACAAGATGAAGAGAGATTTGGCGTTTACTCCATTTGCCCTGTGATTCAATACATTTATATAAGATTAATAAGACTAAGGTAAAATCACAGTAACGAAATGTAAAAATAAATGAAACCCTAATCGGATTATGTAATATCAATGGGGATTGCAAAGAATGAATCGATATCTCATAGATGATTAAAGTTTTAATCTTGAACGAAGTATTTCCGTACAGAAATACACCTACTATTCTGTTCTCCATATTTTATAAAAACGTATGAGAAATAATTTAATTTGAAAGATAAAATCCGGATACAGTAATATATTTATATGTTTATATTTTATACTGTCCTTTGATCGTAAATAAAGTCGAAATAAAATATTTAAAAAAATCCAAACGTCAAGACGTTCGGTAATATTTTGTTCATTTAAATATATTCCCTTCAAAAAAAAAAAAAAAAAAAAACAGGAAATTCACAAAATTACCTAAAGTTTACCTTAAAATAACCCAAATACAACTAAAACTTATATAAAAAAGTAATAGCATAACTGCATTTGTTCTTACAATTAAAAGGACATATTAAAGATTATTGCTCATGTCTTTATAGTTTCTCTTACGGACTAGAAATAAAACTCGACTTTTGTATCTGTAGAGCCTTCAGTTATAGATACTACCCGACATTAACATTGCCATTACCCATAAGGTTACTCAACGTTAAAACACTACTAGTAAAATTGCTACTCTCCACCCCCCAAAAAATATTATGAAAAATCTTCTATACTTTTACAAGAAATTCGTTTCAGAGACTCTATTGTCCTTGGAACAACTTAGTGGTTACCATTTTTGTAGCAGAGTATATCTAAATAACTATATTACGTATTTGCATAACCTCAATAGATTTGATCAATCAAGTATAGCTTTGGCTTTGGTTTCGTACCCTAAGTACTAATTTTAGTTCCTAACATATTCTTAGGCCATTACGACATTACCAGGTTAAAAAGTCATACAATTGTTCAGTTTATCCATAATCTAAAAACGTAAATATTAATTTTATGTAAACATACAACGGCAAATTTACTAATAAATTATGGCATTAATATGAAGAATCTATCATTGATATGGTTTAAAGCGGATAATTACTATTATTTCTGTAGACGAAAACTAATACACGGCGTTTCAAGAATATAAATCAATTTCCGTTATCAAGCTATAACACGAACAAAGTGATAAACCGCCCTAGTTTAGTTGGAAACTGAAACTAAAACCAGTAACGTAAAAAATGAAACCAGAACAGTCAACATAGGTAAGACAAACATGAAAGTTTAAATGGACAAGTCACAGAACAACACTACAGAATTTAATTACACTAACTAGATATAACTGTATGCCAAGGGAGTGGTGACCTGACTGTTTATTCATTTATCGTAACCTTCAAAAGTTTAGCTCGTATTTAATCATAACTACTACTGAATATTTAAGCGAGAAAATGCCAGGCTTAATGAGTAGAGAAATTTTTATTTTCTATTTTTGTTAGGCTATGTTGGTATATTTAACTTTTATCGTGTTCTAGATTTATAACGTAGATAATTTAAACTATCAAAACGTCGTGTGCTAGTTTTTATAAACATAAATGATGGCAAATGTCCTTTTAATCGATAACAATTGATTTTCAAATAATTTAAGGGTATACTTTAGATCCTCTCTCCTATTGTATATCCAGATTAGAGTAAGTTAACTAAATGAGTGATAATTAGAAATAAATAGAGTCTCAATAGGGCTGACGTTTTGTTTACTTTATATGAATCAACGCATGATTTTAAAGACACTCCTTATGAAGAAAACTATTACTATGAAAGACTGTTTGGGTTATAAATTATGATATAAATCCTTCAGCTCGTCAGTCACGATCTCGTGGGGGTTAATAAAGTAATATAATATCTACATAAAACACCCAGCTGCCATTTCAGAGAATTAACACTGCACTGGGCGATACTGAACGTAAAGTTTACGATGCAGAATCCAGCTAAGTAGGTCAACTACTTCCCTGTATTAAATTTTCATACTTTGTAGGATTTTTTATTAAAAAATGCGAGTAATCCAATTACTCTTGGTTTATTATTATAAAAGTAGCATTAATTTTGGAAATAACAGTAGTTGGTTTATTTAAAGACGATAACATTTAAAATTACCCTAAGCTGGTTTAACATGCGGAACTGAAGATCAGGAATCCGATATTGCAAAGCTTGGGAAAAGTGCACAGTTGCTCCACTATAAATTAAATCTGGCAGTCTATTATTGCTGCCCACATACACTTATTTGTCGATTTCAATGGAGGAAATGTCTTTCTAAAAAATATCTTCTCTGAACCAGAGAGATTAAATCAAACTAATAGTTCTGTAGTAGAGTATGAGCAAGATTATTTCAAGTGCATCTCAAGCTGTCGGGTATCTCCTTCCTAGCCTCATCCTAAAGGCATGTCTAGTTCACCAAAGAGAAAATTAATATTTATACTTCATTTCCGTTTATTTCTTGGTTAATACCACTCTTTCCTTCTTTCACCTTCCTATCTTCGCGTCTATTAGAGTAGAGATTATAAATAAACTCATTTACACTCAGCTACTGAACGTTTATCTTACTATTACATGTATCAAATCTGGAATCAATGGTGTTTGATTTTGAGCTCCCCAGAAATCTTAGTGCAGATACTAAGACGTGATTTTATATTTATCCGATTTTATTGTTCGTCCTTAAAGTTCCTAGAGATATTAGAATAGAGACAAAGACGTGGACTTATATGATCCAATTTTGTTGGACGTTATGTAAATCAGATATTCTTGTTTGACCTGATATTAATAAATATCTTAGCGTAGAGGTTACAACCTCATACGAATGCAATATTCTCTTCTGACCTGATGTCCCTCGAGATTTTTGTACAGAGACGAAAACATGACCTTATATGAATGGAATTTTCTTGCTTGACCTGATGTCCCTAGAGATATTATTGTAGAGACAAAGACATAACCTTATATGAATGCAATTTTCTTGTCTGACCTGATGTCCCTAGAGATCTTATTGTAGAGACAAAGACATAACCTTATATGAATGCGATCTCCTTGTCTGTCCTGATATCCCTAGAGATCTTATTGTAGAGACAAAGACATAACCATATATTAATTCAATTTTATGTCTGACCTGATATTGATATCCCTAGAGATCTTATTGTAGAGACAAAGACATAACCTTATATGAATGCGATCTCCTAGTCTGACCTGATATCCCTAGAGATCTTATTGTAGAGACAAAGACATAACCTTATATGAATGCGATCTCCTAGTCTGACCTGATATCCCTAGAGATCTTATTGTAGAGACAAAGACATAACCTTATATGAATGCGATCTCCTTGTCTGACCTGATGTCCCTAGAGATCTTATTGTAGAGACAAAGACATAACCTTATATGAATGCGATCTCCTTGTCTGACCTGATGTCCCTAGAGATCTTATTGTAGAGACAAAGACATAACCTTATATGAATGCGATCTCCTTGTCTGACCTGATGTCCCTAGAGATCTTATTGTAGAGACAAAGACATAACCTTATATTAATGCGATTTTCTTGTCTGACCTGATATCCCTAGACATCTTATTGTAGAGACAAAGACATAACCTTATATTAATGCGATTTTCTTGTCTGACCTGATATCCCTAGACATCTTATTGTAGAGACAAAGACATAACCTTATATTAATGCGATTTTTTTGTCTGACCTGATATCCCTAGAGATCTTATTGTAGAGACAAAGACATAACCTTATATGAATGCGATCTCCTTGTCTGACCTGATATCCCTAGACATCTTATTGTAGAGACAAAGACATAACCTTATATTAATGCGATTTTCTTGTCTGACCTGATATCCCTAGACATCTTATTGTAGAGACAAAGACATAACCTTATATGAATAATAACCATTAATGCAATTTTCAACAGTTAATTTTGTTATTGCATTAATTTTTAACATTAATGCAATAACCTTAATTGCATAACCATTAATTCAATTTTCTTGTCTGACCTGATGTCCCTAGAGATCTGTGCGTGGAGACCTTTTGTGAATAGAAATTTATTTCAGCAGTTTTATTGTATAATCGTTCTGTAATCCGTATAACTATTTATAAAATGCAGGGTGTTTTAAAGGAAATGGAGTAAAATGGTACATCTCTAATGTAAACTGAATAAACAACTAATTCTGAATAATATAATATATTAGAAATAGTATAGTTGTCTCGTTGTGATGTTTCTCTAAAAACGAGTTCAAAATAATTATAATTTTTCAAATGGTTACAAATATGAAATAAAAATTATCCTAAACTGTAGGTAAATAGTTTTGGGGATCATTTTTATTCATATAATTATTTTCAGTAATCTCTTACCTTAAACAATACACGTGAATTTCATAATTCAAGCCTCTAAAGTGTAGTATTTCAATAAATTTGTCCTACACCTAATGGGCTCTATTTAATGGGGTACGTAAACAGTTACGGATAAAACTACTATAGCCTGTTAGTGCGATTAAAATATTCCAGTTCTTGGTACAAGTATTCTTTAAAAAAAAATTAATTAACCCGACTAATATAAAAGTTTGTACAACATCTTAGTGTGCTTATGTTGTCGTATTGTGTCTTATGGTTGAGTTACCTGCATATACTTCACTCTTCTAAATTTGTTATTAAGAAATCAACTTTGTTAACACTACATCAAATAAACGATGTCAACATTTCATCAATCAAGATCAACTTGTAACTTGGTTGATGACTCAAAGTAAGTTGACTGTTTCGAAGGTGACTGATAATGCTTTTAACTAATAACTTTTTGCTTGATGTAAAACGTTTACTTCTATATATAGAAACATGACAAACCAATGTCTATCAAATTTGTATTAGAAAGTAAGCTTAGTAATAAAAGAATCAGATTTTTTCAATGCTTAAAACGCGTTTCATACAACATAAGTAGAATTATTAACCAGTTTATGCGGAGCTACTATGCCAATTTTCATAATATATGTACAAATAAAATATACAATAACCTTGAGAAAATAGTCATGAAAGACTACAGAGTTTACTATATTACCTAAATAGATCTTTTACCCGCAATATATTGATATCTATGTAATATGTGTTTTTATGGTCAGTAACATTATAAGAGTATTGTAGGTTTAAACGACAGATCGATATGGTTTTTCATATTTTTCATTAGTTCTGTAGATATACTAAAATTGTTCCTGTAGTTTTGTTTCCAAAAACCTAACCAGTAGAGATGTAGAGATAAATAATACAAGTACGGACCTACAGTTATTGCAGACCTATACGGCAGACTTTACTGGTTTTATCGAATTCATAAAATCAAAACATTTATCAGACACCCACCTACATTATCAAAATACATCCTAAATACGGCAAAATGAATCTTTCGTAAATACTTTATAAAATGAACAGGAGCGACTTAAAGTTGTAACCTCATCATTGTTATCTGACCAAGTCTCTCCAAATGGTAACAAAGTTATAGGGGGCCATCATGTACTTACCCAGCCTATGCCATTGTAGGAACTGGTAAATGTATTGGTAGGTCAAGATATATTATACAGTAGGGTAAGTTTGTTTAAAACTATTGTTAAACATGTATTCTGAACCTAATAGTTGTGTGTATCTTTGTTTTCTTGAAGTCGGCTTAATACTAATGTTCCTTGCAGATATGTATGGTAAAAAAAATGACCACTCATTTGGTTAGTGTCAGTTTCAAGATTTTAACCGACCTCTTATATATGAAGGAGCATTCACTCGCTAAGCTCGTGTCTGTTACTCGGCTCTACCGGATCTAGTATATCACATTATCTTGGAAGGTTAGTATTTGAAATTACATATTTAGCCAGAACTTCTCTATTTGTAATAGTAGAGATTCATGCATAAATTGAAATTGAAATTTTTTTATCTCATTCATTATGTTAAGTTGAATAACACTTGAAATATGAACAAAAATCTTTTAAAATAGCCGACTTTTGATCATTTACAATTTTAATATTCTAAATTTCAATAGGGTTCTATATGAACAAACGATATTCCTATTTCATGTTCTTATCTTAATTTTTGTAGCCGATATTGTACAGACGATAGTAACGACGACGGACGGACAGCACATCGAAAAATAAATTGCCCTAATTATTAACATACATAATTAATTACATACTTGCTTGAAGAATCAAACCCACTTTACTTGTTTACACACAAGTCGTAAAACTGGTTTTTTGATTCAGATCAACTAAAATACTGTGTTTTAAAGTTTACAAAAGAGGTAAATTTTTGTTGTAGTTTCCTTAAAACATCGTGGGATGTGATGTATTTCTATGGCAAAAATACCAAAAAGGTTGTTACATCTAAAAATGAAAGGAAGAAGGAGACGTACAAGGCTAAGGAAACGATGGATGAAGGGAAAAGAGGAAGATATGTAGAATGAAGGCATTGGAAGATAGTGGGAGAAGGTCGAGTGAAGAGAGCAATGGAGACGAACTGTTATGGAAGAGGACAAAGCTCATCCAATACTGCAGCTCCAAAGGAAGTAAAGTAAGTGAATAAATAAACATGTAAGATACATGGTGTTAATTTTTCATGAAATTATAGAGTTTTTGTCTACATTCGCTCATAGGTTGGGCGTGAAAATAGAGTGAGGTAGGGAAAAATATGGATGCCCATTTGTACAAGAACGAATGATCAACTGGTCACAATTTTGGAATTTAGTGCGTGGTCTGTTGAATACGGATTAAGGGATGGAAAGTAAAATTTAAGTTTACCGGGGATTTGATTAACCACCAAAAAATGGTTTAACCAAACAAATTTAATTTATATTATACACTGAATTGGTGTAACTAAATTTTTTTCGAATGTTATAAGTTAGAATGTAACGTCATATAACGGAAGTAATTCTACATGGTATACAGTAGCTAGGTCAATCATAATCTTTGCTTACTCTTGATATTTAGTATCTACTTAGAATTTACAAAACAAATATCGTTAAATGCTTATTATTTCTCTCACAAAGGCTACTGTATATGGCATGTATTACGTTTAATAAAGTATGGTATAGTATAGGCATGTATTTACATAATATACAGGGATACAATTAGACTTCATAATGCAGTAAGGACATTAAAAATAATAGAGTGAAATGATACAGATTAACTGTTCTTAAATATATTGAAAAAACCTGTGGAAAATTTACAATAAACAATTAATTCAAAACCTATTTTTTCACATTTCAATAAATCGACGTTTTGAGGAAAAAGTCGTATTCTTTAGCTTGATCACTATCTGGAGTTCAGAGCAAAACCAAATATATTTGACATTTCATATTCAGAATTCACGTTATCTAAACCAGTGGAGGAAGTTGAGTTAATCGGATGGATTGAAGATAATCTTCAACATTTGTTTTTCCATTAAGTACATAAAATATTATATACTCCAAACCTTATTGGCTTAAAATAATTATTTTAGTTTTTTCTTCATTTTAATCAGAACTTTCGCCAGTAAAACTAAAATTTCTTAACTTTCTGTGAACATTGTATTGATTGTGATAAAATACTTCAATTGATCGCAAAAGTTGCAAATAGTCTTAATTTCGAACAAATTAAAATAGTGTAAAATAACACTGTGTTATGCTTTGCTTTAGGAAGTTTAAAGTGCTATAAAATGAACTGTGTATTAAACTTTCAAATGATATACAGGCAAAACTGGGTTTGTGTTTAAATGAAAAGGAAAATAAACACATAAGCAATGTACATATTTATTTCCTGTAGTAATTTTTGTAATCAGTTGAGAACTATAATTACCATGGACTAAAGAAATCTTAAATAAACGTTCACCTTATTATTTTTGACAGAAAGATATTTTATCATATTATAGTACCCTCAGGTCCCATTTAGATACTTAATCCGATAAATTGTAGATGGCTTTCTTATTAGTTGCTTTCTCCATTATCTGATGAGGAAATTACCTATATTCCTTCATGTTATAAATTGCAAAAATGCTTTTACTTGATTACTTTAAAAGAAAATGTAATTCATTCAGTGGCTAACAGTTAAGTCAAACTCAACTTAGTTGTAACTCTCTTAGGATAACTGCCATCTCATTCAAATGTACATCATTTTAGTTTATATAGTAAGGATAACTGGATTATAATACAGTCATAGTTTTTGTTTTCCGTTAATATGGTTTTGGGTTTATCTGTTTTCCTCATATGTCTACAAATGTAAAAGGAGTATCAATAAACGTTTTATATTCTATACACCTGTACATCTACTTTATTTACTTAGTGTAATTAAATGTTCTGTACATTGCTGTTCTTTACAAGTAGAACTTGATTAACATAAAAGTTGCCTTCGTCATCTTCACTATATTTAGATAGTCATGTTGTGTCTGATGATTGAGTTACCTGCATATACTATCTCCTAACTTTGCTATTAAGTTAAAAACTTTGTAAACACTACAGCAAGTAAATGTAATCAACATTTCATCAATCAAGCTAAACTTGTAACTTAGACTCAAAGTAAGTTTATTGTTTTATAATAACATATACTGCAGTACTTAGTAACTTTTCTTGTTTGACGTAAAATGTTTACTTATATATATATATATATATATATATATATATATATATATATATATAGATCCGACGAACCAATTTTCATAAAATTTGTATTATAGTGTGAACCTAGCAAAGAAGATAAGCAAACAACATTAAAAGTTACAAAATTCGTAGGAATAAGTTTCTGCTGAACTTATTTTCAAGAAACCAGTGTAAATAAAATATACAGAAATTTAGATATTATGTATAATTCTTACGTCACCAACAATCTCAATTTATTACTACATACCTAATCAGACCTTTCGTAAATGATAATTTAAAGTGCACTCACAGTAAAATTAAATGACATCAACATGTAACATACGAAAAATGTTAAACTAAAAGTATTATTGAACTGTTACGTTAATTTTTACATCTGATAAATTTGTTATGATGTACTGTACAGGAACACCACAACCAAATTGTACAGTTTTACAGAAATAAGATAAATACTATATAAAAATCGAGTATTTTATATAAGGTAATCTGGTCTCACCTGACTACCATAAATAATATGTCCGTAATATTAGAATTACTGCTTTTATATTATATAATTGGAAAATGTATCAAACACATGAATTACCAGTTATATACAGCTAAAAAAAATGTTCTTCATACAATTTTTAACAAAGATCAATACAAAAATGTTCGATGTTCACGCATTTTATGTGTTAAGATTTATAAGTGTAATAAAACAAACTATTTATTTCGCATATTTTCAAAATGGAGGCTGTTTGAAATTTAAATATTCAATATCTCTTAAAGTATTATTTTACAAAATGTACATGAGAAAACAAAAGGTTCTTCTTTCACCGCAAAGAAAACAGTTTTTATTTTTTCCTGTGTGTCTAAGCATAACAGAGTTATCGATGAAAAACTAAAAAACTAATTTATTGGTAATTATCTATAATACCCATAACTTCATGATATCATTATTTCTTATTGGTTGAATAAATTTATGAATACAAAATCTGAATTCAATATCTTATTTATATCGAAAGTTATAAATAAATATTGAGCTTGACTTGAGAGATAATATTAGATAGACTAAAATTCGAACACAAGATCTCACAAAAATTACGTTTACTTAATCAAATGAGTTTCGATAATCCTCAGTGATACCTGAGCTACAATAACTAAACTATAACTAACTTAACACTGCGCCAACCTCCGTATTTATACAAAACTAAAGGGGCGTGGCCTGAACCTACTTTCTAATATTAAGGCGTTAACAAGTGCCTCTCGTCATTCTATATAACTTAAAGTTAACAACTAATTCATTATTTACAGTTAAATTTCTGTTTTTGTTAATATAAAAAGTTGCCCATGCATCTATTGTTTAATTTAGTAACATTTTTCAACAACAGAGATTTATCTACTTTGAAATAATGTTTTCCCTCCAAACAATATATAGTTATAGCTAATTTATCAGGCCTGTTATATTTGAAGTGGGCAAAGTGTTCTTTTGCTCTAAGCCTGGCATTTCGTTTTGTTTGGCGAATATATTATTAGGATATATTTCACAATCCATAAAATATATTCATGATTTATCTTGTTCTTGAATTTTATCTTTTGGATTTCCCAAAATTTTACAAAGATTATTCTCGGCTGACATTGCTACATTTAAATTTGCATATTCTTAGTGATTTTTTTAAAAGTCTAATACTAAATAACATACGATTGGTAAACAATTTCGCCCCACTCATTTACCTATCCCATATTGTCAACATACTTTATTAATATGTTAACAATACATAAAATGTATTATCCGATTTAATTATATTTAGTTATTACAGCTAGAATCTTTCAATTGGGGAAAACATAACTAAAGCGTTATTGGATACAGGTTATCAAGTTATCAACAACCTATCCAAGGTAAAATTTTTAAAGGCAAAGAATTCACAGTCTCTATCATAAGAGAAGATAAATTTGAGATTTCTAGCCCAAGTATATGCTAATAATAGCAGGGTTGAAAACAAGACAGAGTTAGTAAAGAAAAACTCATAAGAAAAATAGTAAAGAAGATCTAACACAAGACTACTCGAAAAAATTGAAAATAAAAGCTAGGGTACCTCAGAATTTTAACACACAAATTCGAACAATAGGTGAAGTCTACAAAGTGAAAATTTTGTAAACTATTCTAATCTAATTTGTAATTAATTTACTAGTTAACTTTTCTAATTAACGATAATAAACTATTAGTAAAAATAGTATATCTAGAAAATATTTAACCAAAATAAGTAAACAAAAATTGCCAAGTCTGGATAATTTACTAACACATTTATATCGTAAAACTGAAATCACTCAAAATTTATTTTTTAGTCAGTATATTTATTTTATATCTCGTAAGATATCGAGATGACTAGCAATATGGAACTGTCTTGGACAACATTTTTTTTTTTTTAACACAAAGAATACCATATTGATACTAAAAACTTTCATTTAATTTGTATTAACTATACTATGCAAATTTGTCTGTTTTATTTTCATATTTTTTTTTTTAAGTGGAAGTAATGAATTGTATTTTATGCGGCACTTTAAGAGGTATCATATTGATCGGAATCATACGAATCACAGTATTTTAAAATATTGTTCAAAATTTCTTACATACACATCCAGAAAATCAAATTTTAATTAATCAAAAGTATTCTACACCAAAAATGGTGTTCAGTATAAAAGTGAAAATTAAACATGAACGCAGACTAAATTTATTATAAAATATTTTGAAACAATACAACGTATTTTAATTACACCATTTAATTACACCTAGTTTTATAATTATTTCAGAACCATAACTTACTTTAACTAAATATAAAGCGGACTGATTTGGTCTGTTAATATTAAACTTGAATCACGATTTTATAAAATTTTATTGACTCCATTTTATACCACTATTTATGTATAGATGATAATAAATACCAATTGTTTGGATCCGTTTAGGCCGTGTTTTAATAGTTACAGTCGATTTTGAGGGAATCGGTATCTTCAGTTTTAATCTTATGGCTGCTACTAAAAATATTGAGTAATTGAATAATCGATAAAACAAGGGAAAAAAACAAATTAAGAGATGTAGCAAAAAACTTACGAAAACATATGGGCTGTACAGTACTGAACAGACGAACATTATTCCGATATGTCTAAGTTAAATATCGATTATTATTATAAAACTTGTTGTAGTACGTGTTTGTCACAAAAGTAACAAAACATGTAAAAGGTAATTGATAACAAATAAATCACTCATAAGACTAATTAATACAGTGGTTCAAAGATAAAACTAATTTTGAAGGAACCCATTTCATGAGACATTAGATGTCTACTCCATCGAAACATTAGTTTAGTTTTAATTCATCCGATGTGTAAATTAGAATTGAATATATCTCTTTAAACTTCATGTTGGCAGCAATGTTCGGATATTTGTTATCTCCCTGCCGCAGCTCGGAACATATGTTATCGCTTCGCGTTATTTGGAGGCGTTGTTGAGTTTAATTTGGGAAGGAAGCCAAAATGATGGAAATTCACCAAATATTATATACAGATTATAATTAATTAGAGATAAAATTGAACTATTAACAAGGGAATAAAAGGAAATTTATACAAGATGTATCTGAAAAAGCAAGGACAAACATTGGGGACAAAGTATTTATTTTAAAATATAGACAAATGTTACTAAACGAATGTTTCTATGTTTGTGTTTTTGATTTAAAAAAATATATATTACTTTGGAAATTTACATTGAGTTCACACACACATTGAGTATGTTGAGTTACTTATACATTGAGTATATTGAGTTATTATACATTGAGTTCAGATTGTATATTATGTAATAAAACCACATTCTGTTTGTCATTTAAAGAGGAAAATATTTTGTCTCTTGTACATTTTTGTAAAGTTAGTGGTTTTCAAAATACTCGATATTAAACATTTTAATGGAAAACATTTGTTGAAAAATTACAAAATATAACTTTGTTTTTGATATACTGGTATAGGTATATCTTTAAAAAAGAGGAAATTTATTTAAAGAGGTTTATTTTAATGTACGGAAATCTGACATTAAACAACTACTCTCGAAATGTGACGGTGATTTTCATTGCATAACAAATATTAAAGTAAAAAAAAATTAAAAAATTAATGTAGATAACATTGGTAAAGACCTTAATAGACAAAATTGGTTTAAAGAACGTTCCTGAATTTTATGAAATTATAACTGTTACAAAAATAAAATAAAATAAGAAAAGGGGGAATCCATAAAACCGTCCACAGAAAAAGGAACCGTATAATTTAAAAAGTCAAAACTAAGTTACCTATATCCACTTATTGAATAACAAATTTTGAAAAAGGAACAACTTCTAACAAATGAAGAAATATGAGAAATTTAAAAGAACATTTTGTGATCATTTTATTTGACATATAAAAATATTGAATGAAGAAAAAAAAGCAATGAACATACTTCACTTTAAAGCTATCTAGAAGCTGAAAAGTGAAATAAAACCAAAGTCAAGTTGTTCAGAAAGAAAAAAATATAAATAGCCCTTGCACCAATCCTAATTTTCACGCCCTGTTTTTAACCGTTTCTGATGAACAGTTTACAACGAGAAGATAATGTCGCACGTCCTGTGGAACGCTCAAAATTGTTAGAAAGTCAAAAATATTTGAAAGTCTTATAAGTGTCAATCTTTTGATTTGGTTTGTGGGGAGTCCTGTGAGTCTGACTTCTAATTTTATTTACATTAATCTTGTAGATTATTTATTTGTATTTGTGTAGGTATATATATATATATATATATATATATATATATATATATATAAGTCAACAAACGTTTTTGTTTTCTGGAATTATTTCTCTTTAAAATTATTAGCTGCTTGAAAAATTATTGTTTTATTATTCATTATGTTTTTATTTTTTTAATGGTAACAGTTGTTATTTCTAAAGCGTAATATTTATGACTTCCTTTTTTACGCTCGTATTTGACTCCTTAATGTTCACAATTCACTCAAATTTGAACGAAACAGGTAGAGCAGATTTCGAGAGTTTACGTCTTCAATAAACCCCATGACATAATTTTATGTTTTTATGACCAAATTTCGTGTTAAAAAAATGTGGTCAAAATAAGCTCAAATTATAAATTTCGTATTAAAATAGGTTTATACTTGTGGGATGTATGTACGACAGTCTCGCCAGACAGACAAACATACACTCATTATTCTTGAAATCACATTTTTTAATTTTCTTATTTACGAGACATCAAAACGGATATATCAGCAAAAATCGATTACGATTTTTTATCTATCAAATAACTTTCTGCAGACTATAAAAATAAAAATAAATTCGTATCCTATCATGCCAGCACATTTGCTACATTATAAATTGAATCACGGGTTTCCTTTCAATTGTGACATGACTATATGACTGTTAACACATTCTTTAAGCACAATATCAAATCTCTTACTTTTAAATATACGCAGAACATTGCAAACTTAAAAGCAAATATTACAGCATTTGTGTACTTTAATACCCATCTACTCTAGGTTTATATGATGCGCTACAAGCATTACGTATATCCCAGTAGACTCGGCAATAAGTGTACTTACATTAATGGACAGACACAGCACAGTAAATGTTGCAGAGCACACTCACCTGTAACAGAATAAAATCAAGAAAGTAACAACCATTTTGAGATCATTACGAAATTGATTCCTGGAAAATTTGTTAAACATGTTTTGCAATTAACAATATATCAATAAAATTACTTAAAACCTGTTTTAAAAATGTAAAATAGTTTCATACAAATAATTTATAAAGTGTTTTTACTAAAATATATAGTTACATCACTGATTTTGAACAATAGTTTTTTTCCCGTCAACATTTCCTAATGTTTCCTTTTCTAATTCTGATTGGTACTCGTGTTTTTACTCAATCCCATTTAAGTTTCTTGTTATTGTATGTTAGCTGTTAATGAACACACATTTAAACTATGGTGTTTTAATTTAAGGAGACTCGTCAGTTCAAAATGTATAATGGCTATTTTATATAGAAACGCTACAGTAAGGCTTGTAAAAGGTTTAAAAATGGAAACATGTGCTCCCAGCATTTTTTCTTTTTCTTTAAAGACAATAAACCTCTCGTACATTAAAAAAGGGAAAAAAGAACATAACATAAAGACCCTAGCCATCGAATACCATAATACCGCCAGTGTCGGAATAGAACAAGATTTGTTCTAGAGAGACCTAATAGGAAAGATGAAAGAGCGGGATCTAACCAAAGACTACATGAAAGAAGGTGTAGATCGTACTAAGTTTCATCGGGATCGGGTTCTCTCAGGAAGATTAGGTATCGCACCACATATTTCACTTGTAATCTTATTAAATAGAGACATATATAACTATAGTAACAGGCATAGAAGGTACCTAAATCTCCGACAATACAAGTTGATACAGGCTGTATTGATACTGCCTTCTCTGACGGATATTAAGCTTATTAACAAACTAAAAACAAATGTTAAAACTATTTAGGACTAAAAAATATTTAAGAGGAATCTTCCACAATGTCTGGCGTCTAATTCCTTTCATTGGGTGGGGGTTTCCTTACAGAGACGTGGTGAACCCAAGAGTGTTCCTCTTGATGCAATTTAGAACAGTTAAACAATGATTCTTCTTTGTTCAATTATTCAACTGTATACCATTTTATATAATTCTGATATTTGTGATTGTATTTTAATGCACTTTGTGTTAATGTCATCGCATTATGATATATATATATATATAACTCTTTCTATATATAATATTGAACTGCCGCAGATGTAAAATATCAAAATTTATTTTTATGAAAATTATGCAAAAGAAAAAAATGGCATTTGAAGGAAATAATAATGAAAATAAACAGATGTTTAGATTTAAAAAAAAAAAATAATATTATTATAGTTTTACAAAAGTAAGAAAACAAGAAATGTTTAATTTTAAATATCGTCAGGTATAACTTCAGTAATAGTAATGACTACATAAATACTATAACACACGACATGGCCATGTTAAATATTCTACGCTTATTCTTGAGTTGACCAATACCCGCTAGGGTGTGGAGCTGTCGCTCTGCTAGAGAATCTGAAGTTGATGTGACTGGCGCTAGGTGGCTCTACGGTCAAACAATGTTTCAGGCGGGTAAGAGAAAACGCACTGATGCCACATATGGGACCAGAGATGAGAGGGAAGGTCGAGAATCGCTTATCTCAGCGCACGAACTGACAACACTGACTATGCTGACGGAAGTAAGTGAGAAGGTTTGTGAGAGAGAGGTCAACAGTTGTACAGTCTCAACCAAGTGGGATGCGCACCTGCTGCTAGCGCTTTCTGATAGCTGTGTGTCAAACTTGTGACGAACAGCACCCGTAAAGCGTAGACTATTTCCCTATCCAATAGGGATACTCTCGTACAGCCTCATAAAAAATTATCACGTAAAAAAAAATCTGCAATATATCAATGATATATTCTGCTTATATCTAAGAATGAAATATCGTCTAAATACCTTTAAGGAATTCACACAGAATACAGGGTTCTGCAGTGACGGTTTTAAAGATTAAAATAACGTTTCACGAAATATCCCATCAGTAGAAAATCTACCTCTGTTCTCAGTTGGTATTTATAACCGATTCTCCTTTTCGTACTATATTAAAATGTTTAATTCATTTTATAAATACGGAGAACAAAAACATAATTTATTTTATAAACGCGCAATACAACATGCAAAACACATGCATTATTAATGCATTTAAAATCGTCCCATATTATAAATCAAACCAAAGATTATAAAATGTGCTAGTTATATTGAGAAGTTGGATTATTAGGTTATCAATTGGGGTTTTGTTTTAAGATTGGGGGTAGTATAACACATGAAATATAAAGCCAGCACAGTTGTTCAAACTTGCATAAAATATCATAAATCACAAGGCCGAACTGCAGCGACCTAACTCTCGTCTCTGTCAGCTAAACCATCCGACACGTGTTAAGTTAAAGAAGGAAAATTTTGTACAACATAGCACATCTACAAATTTAGGCATTTCCGATTAGTAAAACTTTTGAAATATTTGAGGTTATGATACGGCTCTCTTTCCGGTTCTTGACGCTATCTTGTGTTTATTAAATTCCTCTAATTAAGGAGACTAATCACTAAAACAAATTTTGAATAAATACAAAATCAGTAATATTATCTAGAATTTTAGTGAAATTAATCAAGAAAGTTTGGTTTTGACTATTGGTAGAAAGTATTATTACAAAATATTGAGGTTAATTAAAATAACGGTGCGGCAGTGATAAACGATTTATGGGTAATTATTTCACACATAAGCTCATTTTATACACGTTGAAATATCTACACATATTGAGGCGATTATTAAGATCGGAGAACGAACGAACATATAAAAAACGCGTTTTATTGTGTTTTGTATCTGCTGAATTAATGTATACACTAATATTCCTAAAACCACATATCATAGATCATGTATATAATATTGATAGTTATTTATATGCCTGTCATGTCTTCCGTGTATAAGAGTACTTCGTTCTACATAAGGGAAATTATTACCCTGGGAAGTATGTAATATATATTTTTAAATAATTAATTTAAATTGCTCCTACGTATTTAAAATATGAAGTTTGAGAGTTTGAACTACAGCAATGTGTAGTCTACAGAAAATTGAAAAAATAGAAATTATGCTACTCATATTTCTTATATTTTGAGCTAATTTTCCAATCTGTTATTTTTTCACTTTGGGAATCTTCCACGTAACAAAACATCATTCAACTACATTTTCGATTGTGCACTTTAATGAGTTTTTAAATGTTTAAAGCACTGAACATGTTTAAAAGTTTTCGTGTCGGTAATTAATTAAACATACTATGTCCTTAACAGGTTACGATTTTTGTATAGGATGGTATATTTATTATTACGCCGTTCGTAGCATCGAAGACATTATAACAAATGTTTCGTGTTTATTTGTTTCAAATCATTTGTTGTGTGCAGTATTTGACAAAGTGAATAGTCACTAAATAGGTGTAACATGTTTTGAAGAGACCATTTACTTAACAATGGTAAATGGAAAGGTATTATTACAATTAAAATATTTATACAACTGTTAGATTAGTTCGGCTGCAATTTGTTTTAAAAACATTTAGTACTCTTTGGTGTTCAGAGTCCGATTTCAATAACAAAATTATCATTTTTCAAATTTTTAACTTGATTATCAACATTAGGTGAAACAATAATATTTCTATATGAATGGTTATAAATACCTCGTTTGTCAAACAATCCTTATTTTTTATTATTCTACAATGAATTCTACTAATAATATTTCTTATAAGAAAATAATATAAATCAATATTTTTCCCAAGTTTGGAAAAGATAGAATTTAAAAAAATAAATTGATGAATTTTTATCTCTAAAGGGGAGGAATATTGCAGAATGGCAAGGAATAAAAGCAAGTTGAAATGAAAGTATTTGAATTTAAAACACCCTAGCAACTATAATTTAACAACCAGCGTATATAAATATTTTGCTGTTAAAAATGTAAAACGTTGGTTAGCATGATGAAACAAAAGCAGTGTTACTACTTCCTTATGTTATACTTTTGAATGTGTGTCCTAAAACATATCAATATGGAAAATGTAAATTTAATATTTTATGTATTTCATGCTTTTGATTTTAAAATAATACCGATAAAATAATTTTAAAATATATTTTGATATGGAATTCTGTAATAAAAAAATATAGGTTTACGTTTGTAAATTTTAACTCACACCCTCTTGAAGAACCACATTGGGCTTTTACAAACAGGTAATTCAACCTAATCAATAGGGGTAATCCAATTGTCATTTTTCTGCTGTTATTTGTTAAAAAGTTATTTAACCGTCGCAGAGATTTTTTGAAATAATGTATATAAATTCCATAACTATCAAAAATGGGTACTAGCTACAAAGTACTGTGTGTAAAATTATAGAAACACATAGGTTATGTACTATGGATTTTTTGTTAGACTCTTACCAGATTTTATTTAAAAGAAGGACTAAAATAATTTTCTTTTACCAAAATATTTTTCAAAATGGCGATGTTAAAAATTATTTAAATTCATGTCTCGTTTTAGTTTTCATGAAAGATATAATTTATATAGTTTGCTTAATTAAATATCTGAAAAAAACTAGATACATAAATAGAGTTTAAAACTTTTAATATTTCAGAAAATTGAAGAATGTGTCAAATTATTGTTTACTATATGTTGTTTCTAGTTTTACCATATATATAAAACTTTTTCAATCGCTTTCAAATTTAATGGAATATTTTCCCCACAGAATTCAATCCATATCAGGTTATTATCTTTTAAAATTTATTTCTGAGATTGTTGAAAATACAGTTGCCCACAATGTAGATAAAGTGCTTCTCTATGAATAGTTAAGTCACTACACTGTAAAAGCTGTTTTTGCTCTGATAACTCACTTCCTGGAATTTACAGACAAAAACTAAGAGCAAATTCAAGTTGGCCGTACTTAACACAAAGGAGAGGTTAATTTCATTAAAATATAAGCAAACGAGTAAAAATGTTTGGTCGTATTAAAAACAATTATTATTTTTCCATTAAGTATTACTTAAAAATAATATTTTAATATTTTTGAATTTCGTGACAATTGTATACTACTTTTTTGTTTCCGTAAAATAATCCTTTATGTTTTTACTTAAGCACTTTAATTAAGAACCAAGTAACTGCCATTTGGAAAATAAAATATTAAGTACCTAACTATAAGTTTAAAAAGCTTATTTCTTCCGAAATTTTCACACTTTAAATTTAATATTTTAAATCGACAAAAATCTGGATCTAACGGTTTTATTAAGTTTTACTAAACAATCTGGTTCATTAGTTATGGACTAAAAAAAATTGTTATAAAAACATAATTTCACAAAACCGGAAACTACCGATTACCCTCAAATGAAATGTGAAAATAAATTTCTAAAATGAGAGTGTAAAATTGCCAATAATAGAAAACACATAAGATAGTTAATACTATTTGCAATCAGTTTATGACACAAGTGAAGTTAAGACGTTATTTAAGCATGCAAATATTGTTTAAAATAATAAAAGACACCAACATGATTGATTTTCACTTTTTTAATATGAATACATGTAGAATATAGAAAACTAAATAAAACGTAGTGGTGGCCATCTATTAAAATTAAAAGTTCGAGAGTTATTGGTAAAATAAAATGGTGATGTAATTTCTCAAAAGCGATTATATAGATTTCGTTCAAATTTAAAGATGAATGACTCAAATCAGTGTAAAAATTGCAGGTAGAAAGTATTTCAGTGTAGCAATAATTTAAAAAAACACTGTCCGCCCTCATTTAAAAGGTAGATTTAATCAAATATATTTACCCTGAGAATCATTTTATTACAAGAAAATCACGTTTAGACCCTATTTAAAAAAAAAAATTTTCAATGACTGTGTCAGTGATTGATTTTCATTTTTTGGCAGACTACCGAACTAAAATTTTTGGAGGAATCATTTTGTTAGGTTACTATTTACATTGTGAATGGGTTTCACCTTCTATCTATTTTTACCCAAAATAATTTCTAAACTATGAGAATTTCTCCTTACATCAGACTTTAAAATTTTGAGACGATTTTAAAAATATGACTTTGGAAAAAAAAAGTTCGAGAAAGCAGTCGTTGTTTCGAAAATATTTGATATCTGATACATGGGGCTAAAAATGTTTAGAACTATTGAAATATGCGATACCAAAAATTTCCCCACACTCATGCTTTATTCGTCACTGCGAAATTAAAAAAATAAAAGAAAACTTCCATGTACATTAAAAACTCACTATGAAAGATGAAAAAAGAAGATTGTAATCTAGAGTTATGACTTCCGGCTAGGCCTTGATATTTCCGGTATTACTGCTGGTTTTAACTCATGGGTGTTCAAACATGCAAAGTTGGAAACAAGAAGTCAGCTAATCATTAAGCTTATTGGTCAGCTTTATAGTGAAATATTTCCTTTTTATTATTTATATCCAGTCAAATTAGACTAGAAATTTACAATATGTGGACATTTCTGATAAATGTTTTTGTTGGAATTTGTTTCTTAAATTTCGGGAAAATGCCCATATTAAAAAAAATAATTAGAATTGAAAAAATTAAATTTTGTTTAGTTTATGTGGAATAACTCCTTTTCTAAAAATAATCGATTAAACATTTTACTAAAAACTTATATCTAAAAGTAAATAAAATAACCTTAAAATTTGAAAACAATATCTTCAATAATCGAGTATAAAAACAAACCAAACATTACTCTTTTCCCACCAATATTTACAATAATAAATACATAAATTTTTTTGACGTACCTCCCCAAAAAAATTAGACTAAATACAAAGCTCATTATTTTAATGGGATAACATTTTTTATTTAAATCTGCTATTTTGTTAATTAAAAATATAATCCATTTTAAAATTATTGTAAGATATTGCTGTCTTTCTTTAATTAATTATTATCTGAATTATGGAATGAAACAATTATTAATTTTTATTTATTTCGTAAATAGTGGTGATATATAGATGGTTTGACTTATTTCTACCCTTGTTGTTTATAGATGAAAAACCTCTCGGTTATCATCGTTTTATTAAAAAAAGAGTGTAAAGAGATGGCCCATAGACGTCGAATAGAGCGTTAGGGTCGAAAAGAACATTTGGTCTAGAGACACTTGAAAGGTAAGATGAAGAGAGAGAGAGAGAGAGAGAGAGAGAGAGAGAGAGAGAGAGAGAGAGAGAGAGAGAGAGAGAGAGAGAGAGAGAGAGAGAGAGAGAGAGAGAGAGAGAGAGAGAGAGAGAGAGAGAGAGAGAGAGAGAGAGAGAGAGAGAGAGAGAGAGAGAGAGAGAGAGAGAGAGAGAGAGAGAGAGAGAGAGAGAGAGAGAGAGAGAGAGAGAGAGAGAGAGAAAGTGAGAGAGAGAGATCTAACCCAAGACTACATGAGAAAAGGAGTATGTTCAATTAGGGTGATTCGGCTTTGCCAAGCCCCTATAAATGACTGGAGGTAACGAAGGTTTACATTGGTATGAAATATAACTCGTCTATTGAACCAGACTAGACTTTTTAGAAGCATTCCTTCCAGATTTGAAACATTGAAACATTGATATATTTTTTATTATACAACAAAAGGGTGCAGAAATTTAAGGACACAGCAGATGATCTTAATTAATTTTGCATAATTTTGCGCTCTAATTTATTCATGTACTTTGAACGATTTTTCTCTAACATAAGTGACCTATGAGTATATACATTAAAACAACAATTTTTTTTAGTATAAATCACAATATTTTAATTGAAACTTGCCGACCATGGTTTCGCTAATTAAAGTATTGTCAAGGACTTTTACAAGAATCTTGTAAAAATGTTCTATTAAAATATTGTGCTTTAAACTAAAAAATTGTTGTTTTAATTTATTTAAAATGGGATACCAACTAGTACCTACGGTCTTTAGCATAAATAGTATATAAGTATATTTTCAACTTAACGACATGACCTAAAGTCGTAAAAAAAATAGATAATTATTATTAATTATCGGATAATAATTAGATCGTTTTAGATAATTAAAGAGTTTACAATAATTAGTTAATAACAGCTTTATTTTTAGTAAGAAGTATGATGAACATAATAAATTTTACAACTTTTCCAAGTGTTTTGACATTATAAAATAGTAAATTTAAGCGTTAATTTTCGAACATAATGAATTGAATAAAAATTGGTCCGTTTGTGTGCATCATTTCGATTACCAACAATAACCTTTGTATTAAAATATGCAAGTCACCAAGCTTCCCAAAATGTACAATTTACAAGTTCATGGAGCCATAATTAAAAAAATCTACTGAAACCCCATTTGAAGTTGACGTCATTTCAAAACTTTAAAATTATTTATTCAGTCACAATCAACAAATAACAAAACCTAGCTATAGTTAAATGTGATAAATATTTTACTAAAGTTCGAGTCATTTGAGCTATAGCTTTATTTTAATATTGAGGTTATGATTTAAACAATTTAGTTTTTCAGTTATAACAACCTTATTTTGTATCGTGAGAAACATATGTATATACCAGTGGATAGAAATTTTAAAGTTACAGTTATAAGATCAACATGAAACATGTTTTTTCCAAAAGAAACACTTTAGAAATTTGAAAATTTGCTACCATTTTGTCATCGTTCTACAATTCCTAAAACCGGATCTACATAAACAATTTCACATCAACAACATGTACAACGTATACTAATACACAATCACAATGTATATATAGTAAACAAAATATTGACAATGTCTATATACATTTAGGATCAGTGAACATTCGGTTCACACTTAAAACGTATATTCGGGTGTCAATTTTTTAAAGGAGAGAATTTTTTTGTCATTAACGTCTTATTAAAAAAAGCGAAGAAAAGTGCATAAAATAAACAACCCCGGCTCTCGAATAGGTTACTGTTTCGGTCTTCATTTTATTTTTTTGTAATAAAAAAAAAAAACGGAGAAGAGAACATCAAATAAGTCCCTTAACTCTCGAATACTGTACTCTATTGGTCATCATCGCCTTACAAAAAAAATAAGAAGAAAAGAATATAAAATAAAAACTCTTTGTCTTCGAATACTCTATTGCTGTTAGGGTTGGAAAGGAACAAGAGTTTGATCACGACAGACCAGACATAAAAGATAAAATATAAGGACCTAACCCAAGACTACATGAAAAAACGGGTAGATTCAGGTTTCTCGGAATTGCCACTCATATACTCCTGTCTCTGTATTTCCATAAGGAAACTCGCAATAGCTCCAATTTTCATTAAAATAATTCCTTAATAACAGAACAATTCGAGAGGGAAATATGTAATATTTCTAATTTGTTCGCACAAAAAAATGTAATAGCTTTTACAACTAACCGTAGTTTTTGTAGAATGCTCGAATTAATTTAACAGTTCCACTTGTCCTCCAACTTTTCCATATGTTTCCCAGCACTTCATCACATTTTTACATAATGTCCCGGAGTGATCTGGCCTGCTTCCAACAAGTTAGGGCGATGAGAGTTTTATTTCACTAAAACCAACTATTATAAAGTAGTATGTAAATAATAAATAATGTAAAAACGTCTCTCCACTTTGTCACAATATCACTATAAATTTTGGCATATCATTTCACTTAAATATAGTCTCCGCGGAATGAAATAAAACAATATCTCAAAAAATAGCAACGATTTTTGAATTATGATAAAAAATATAAAATAAATTATTAACAGTTGTAGAATATCTAAAAACGAGAAAGGTTAAAATTCGATTGAAGATTCCTTGTCAATTTATCTGATTTTACAATGATTTTATTTCACAAAAAAAACTAAATCACTTGACGGGATTAACAACTCTTTTTGACTAACAAGCATGTTTTAGTATGATAGCAACGAATGTTTTTTGATTGGAGAATTAGTAATAACGTTAAAGTAATCATAAGGGTTGCTTTTGAGAATATTAAAATATTAAAACTAACCTGTGCAAAAGCATTGCACCATCTTCCTCGAACAAATATCCACCAAATTTCGGACTAAGAAAAAATAATGTTGGCCATCTCTCCCAAAACCTCTTAATAGTATTTATAAGTTAGGGTAAAATTTAGTTTACTTTGGTATGGAGTTTTCCTCATCTATTTCTATGAGGAGGTAAGTTGGTACAGAAGGTTTTCCTTAAGTTGTTGCAAAATATATATATATATATATATATATATATATATATATATATATATATATATATATATATATATATATATATATATATATATATCTTTTTGTATAAATAAAAGAAAAAGTAAAGCAAAGAGTATAGAGAATATTTTCGCTAATATTTTGTTCATTAAAACTAATTTGTAGCACAATAGAAGATATAAATTTATGCAAGAAAAATAACAATTAACGGTGAAAAATGTGACCAGCTGATGTTACAAAATGAATATTAAAGAGGTTACCAAAGAGGTTAAGGATGAAAAGATTTATATTGTTTACACTGATGACCGACGGTACTTGATAGAATTCCATTTTAACAAATAAAACACAATATTTCTTTTGTAAAATTCTATAATTTATTTGGTCTAGCCGACCATGGTTTCGCCAGTTACGGCATTGACGAGGCTCTTACAGTCTTGTAAGAGCCTCGTCAATGCCGTAACTGGCGAAACCATGGTCGGCTAGACCAAATAAATTATAGAATTTTACAAAAGAAATATTGTGTTTTATTTATGAAAAGATTTATCTATATTTTACGTTCAAAGGGATTTAGATTTTTTAAATAGTTCATGTGTTAATACACATTTCCTCAGATTCATAGTTTTCAAACTTACGCATTTTTATATTCCTGTTAAAATGAACCAATTTTCATAATTTTGGCTATGTTCCATTGCATGTAAAGGTATATTGCATGTAATTCACATAATTCAATATACCAACTTTCGTGTAAGCATTGCCCGTTAGACTACATTGGAGAAAAATCGAATTCCTTCAGAATCATAATATCCACTGTTTATGTAGACTCGCAACCTAACCTAACCTTTATATAGAATGGAACTTTGCAAAAATTTCAATAATTGATTTATTTTAACATGCATACAAAAATTCATAATTTTGAAATCAAACTAATTAATTTAAGAAAATATGAACTAGCATATCAACTAGTTTTGAAATCTAAATTTTTTTTTTTTATGTTAACGTATAGATTTTATTTTCTATAAACTTAACTACAAAGTTATCTTATTGATAAATTACTATTTATTTTCTAACATCAGCTGATAACATTGTTTAATCTTTAAGTTTTATTTTTACAAAAATTTATATCTTTTATTGTGTTACGAATAAATTAAAAAAAAATGTTTAGCTAAATCATTCTCTATATTCTTTCCTTACTCTTTATTTTATGTATACATGAAAAATATTCTGTTGGTTTTTCAATTAGTAGAAATTTAATTCATATATATAATCATAAAATTTGTATAGTTTTGTTTCATATTTAAATAGAACTGAAGCATTTTCTCTTGTTTTAAATAACGCGTTCAGTGTTCTAAAAATTATTCATGAACCTCAATTGCATTTTACTTGCAATTTATTTTATTTGTAGTTTGAGTCATTACAGTTCCTATTTCAGATTATCAATTTAAAAAAATATATATATAACTGTTCTATAGATACATTTTTGGCTTTTTTAAAGCAAGAACATCCAAAATGGTACTTTTAGGAATATAAAAAATACCATTTGTTTAAGTCTTTAGAGCATATATTTTATTAAAATTTGATGGTTAGTCTTATAGCAACTTCTGCAAAATTTATAGTAATTGAAAAAAATCATAGGGCTTAAGAGAAACACAAACGAAAGACAGATATATTTTAAAAATATGTTTTTAGTCCCAAGGGGCTCGAGATCGATTTTTTTTTTAATGATCACGTAATTGTTTCTATACTATTTGAAAAAAGTAAAACGCCGAGTTAAATGCCCAGCTATCATATTTGTTCATAACAATATGTTCCACATTTTGGCTGTAAGACAATGTACGGGACGTTAAATAGACAGACATCGTTATAATCCATTATTTTCTAATCAATTGCTAATTTGGATATTTTCTCACTCTCTCTATACGTAGGCCTACATGCAAGATAGTAAATTTACAATGTTTAATACATTTTTCATATCGTTTCCTGGCTATAAGTTATAACATCATAAAATGTGTTCGTAGAAACAGTGAAAAGAGTATTTACAATTTTTAAAATCAAAATATATTCTATGAAACTAAATTACGTCTGATTGCGGTTGTTCCAACCAATTTATACACAGTAACTGCCCTCCGGGACATTGGAATTGTTTTATAACCCTCAATAAAGACTGTAATAATTACACGTACCGACAGAAACAGTTGCACAGCTTTACCTTCGCTGCGTCTAGTAACATTCAATGCACATTTTTTTAGCTTTTTCAGAAATGCGTAGAATAGAGAGAATGTTTTGTGATAAGTAAAATTTCAATGTGTTTTTCAGGAACTTTTAATAAATATCAAAGGTTAGTTATTGTAATGATGTCTATCAGTCGAATGTGATGACGATCCAAATGAGAGGAGCAATTATGATCATTATTTTACATAAATAGGCCATTACTTTCAGTTTTTTTTTTACTTTTATTATTAATTGTGTAGCTGACATAAAAATAAAATAAAAAATAAATATTTTTATCTAAGAAATAAAGAACTGATTAGTCGCAACATCCATTAACGTTACAATTAAAACAAAACAAAATAAGTTGTCTACACAGCCGTATACACAGAATTCCTCACAAATCTCTACATATTTCGTTCAATATTTTGAAAAATATATAGATTAATAACCTAACACAAAAATTACGAATGAAAACAATGCACGGTTCAGGAATAATTTTGGAAAAATTGAAAATGAAATCAAACTGCAGTAGATTAAATCTCGATTTCGATTAAATGCAATTTATGCTTAGGAGGAATTTAGATTACAACCGAATCGAACATTATTGGCCCTATTTAATTATATGAATAAAAACATGAAAAATCCATTTCTATTATCAACGTATCCACTATATGAATGATATGGGTAATAAACAAATTAATAAAGTAAATGACTTGTTTTCTATATTAAAGTAATTACAAAGACTTTTGCGACTTATAGTTTATGTTTGGTAATCGCGAAAAATGTTGGCATTTATTTTTTTACTGATTTTTATATTTCGTAGATACAAGAAACGGAATAGTGATTTTTGATTTGTCGTTCGTCCGTGGTCGTTGTCGTCGACGATCTCGTCTGTACGTAAGTACGATAGCGGCCAGAAAAATTAAGATCAGAACTATGAAAACTTGTTTTAAAATACTTCCTTTTTAAGAAATTGATCATATAGAATCCTATTAAAATACAGAAAAATTGGACTAAAATATCGATATGGGGGCCATTGTAAACAGTTCATATTCGTGTCTTTTTAAACTTGGAACACATTAAATTTAGGTACGATAAGACTTTGTAGATTCCATTTTTGGATGTAATGGTGTCAACACTACTTCCCTACACCGACAAATAGCAAAGTTATGATAAAAATGAAGTTTCGAACTCTCCTCCCTAATATATATATGATATAATCACAGTTTGTAAGGTTGCCTCCACAATATGAATACAGCGAGTGGAGGCCTATTCACGTTTGAGACACACATGAGCGAAACTAGTGGAGAATGTTTGAACACACAACTACGGTCATAGATGACGTCAAGAAAGTAGTCATATACATAATTACAAGATACAGATTTTTATCACTTATTTACTTGTGAAACAAAATAATGCACTACAGTTAAAATAAATGTTATGAAGAAAAAATAAAGCGTGGAAATAAATAAGTTAACTTCCTTTAAAATGCTACCTTTATAAGAAGTTGACGAGTCTCGGTCTCCGAAGAGTTGGTTTTCAAGAGGAGGGGCGCTAAGTGGCTGACAAATTGTTTGTTTACCATTATCTCTTCAAATATGAATTTGACGAACAAATTTTAGTTATAACTTTTAAAGGCCATAAAATTCCCTAAAGTTTCATTATATTGTTTCTATGGGATTAAAATCGAACGATGTATGTTAAGGTCTTTTGAATGTAAGGCTTAAACTACCCTCATGTCACACAAACGAGCTTAACGCGAGGCCTTGTATGTAGCTCAATGATAAAATTTAAAGTTATTATTAAAAACAAAAATACAAAATACAAACATTTTTTCATTTTAATCTCATAGAAACGAGTAAAACACCTAAAATATGCGTAAAACTTTTTTTCTTAAAATTCAGAATTTAAAATATAATAGTAAAAATATAAAAATTCAACTTAATAATCTTTCTTAAAAATTGACTTCTTCTGTAATTTTTGTTTTATTTTTTGCATTTAAATTTTTCATTTTTGAGAGAAATTTAAAGCTATTGGTTCTGTACTAATTAAATATTTGTGGATTTACATTTTAGGGTTATAGCCTAAAAATGAGATATTTTAATCTCTTTTGCGATGTTTTATTTTATAGAATTTACAATCAAAAATCCACCTTCAAAACCCCTCGCTTGTTTTGTGCAACAGCTTGTTTAGTTCGAATAGATTAATTATTAATAATCAATATTAAAAAAAAAAAAACTCTTTATTTATTTTTCTCTGGATTCAGCAAACGATTTCTGTGCTATATGATATGGAATTCAATAGGTAAATGAGTGAATCTGTGCTGCAAGGGGAAGTAGGTTTTTAAGTTTAAATTCTATTAGATTGAAAACAATATGGGCAATTCATTTTAAAAGTCACACACTTTGTGTGTGAATAAGATTCAAAACAAGTATACATATTTTATATTAATATATGTGTTGGTGGATGTGTTGGTGTAATCAGCATTACCTTTATTGATTCATTATAAAGGATAAAACTATTTTTGCAATGCTTAATAATGAATAATTGTAAGTTATTACGTTATAATTGTTAATTATAAAAATAAAATTACTCAGATTTAATATTTGATCGATTCAAAAACAAAGTTTTGACATCTGAATTCTCTCGATTATTCAATATATTGTGCGTGAGACATTATAAAATTGTAATTTTACTAAATTTTAATCTTGTCAAAGTTGAAGATTTCATTTATAATTTCGTATTAAATGATTTATTTATTATATGATACTTATTATTATGAAAAGCAATACCTCCCGTTTTCGAGAACTGACTTAGAATGTGACATGTTTATTCTTGTGACTTTGTTAGGAAAATGAAACCTAACTATTGGTATCCTCGGAAACTATTTGACCAATCATCAAAAATTATGTAACATAATTAGATAAGGATTAGATACGTATTAGTCGTGTGGATTATTAATTCTTACCTAAAGTTACAAGTTCATTTTGATAAAAAACTATAAATACAGTATGCCATTAAGAAAGATATGAATTTCTGTGTGTTGTCTAAGGCCTAACTACTACAAAATGTTTTACCATAACAACCAATTTTACCGGTTAGTTAAAATTTTATTCATATTAAAATAACCGTAAAATCAATTTGAAGGACCGTTAACTAAAAGATCATCTAATGTTTATCATGAAAACTTTATATTATTTCTGTGTTAGATACAGGACTATATGTTTTACTTCTTGTAAATATCAAAATTACCACAAACATATCTCAAACAAAACTTCATAAAGGTAAAATATTAATTACAAAAATATAACTATTTGATTTTTGAACGATAAGGAGTTTTTACGGTCCAAGTTTCAATATAAAAAAAAATGTTTCTAAACTCCAGTCAATATCTGATTTCAACCTATTTAAGTTTCTTAACACATAGAGTAGGATTTGTTGCCATGGTGCTGTGAATGGCTACTAGACCACTCCCTAGTTTCGATTTTAGAGGTAAGATGATTAAAATGTAATGACTCCAATATAAGTGAAATGTAAGTTTTAAATTGCGTGCAAGAATGAAAGAACGACGGTTATTTTGGTTCACTGTAGTTACAGATCCTCGTTTATCTCAAAGGATCGAAGTCTAAAACCCTTTGTTAGATGGCTTTTTCAATAAACTGTAATTGCATTTTCATTGCGCTTAATCAAGTGAAGGAGTTTACAAGTCTGAAAACTAAGGGTATTGAAACGACTTGAATCAAAGTCTAATGAACGTCGGAATCAAAGTAACTAGTCCATCTATTCTTTTACACAATTTAAAGGTTAAATAATATACGTCTTTTGATTTTCGATAATTATTAGTTTTAAAAGGAAACAAATTATTATATAATTAGTAGTCCCTATTGTATTTAGTATTCCTGGATTTTACATCGTCTCTATGTTCAATTGTTTTTGTTTATTGTCAAAAACATTCTCACCTTATAAAAAATGGTAGAAAAGAATCTAAAATAAAGACACCCCCTAGTCCTTGAATACATTAGGGCGTGAAATGTGTTGGTCAGGAGAGACCTCATAGGAAACATGAAAGAAAAGAATCTAACTAAAGACAACATGACAAAAAGTTGTAGATCTAGGTTGGGTCCTTCGAGATTGCTAAACACCTCTGTATTTAAATTGACCACTTTAACTGGAAATCTTTCACTGTGAAAGATGCTTTTAGTATAATTAGTTTTACTCGCGGGACGAGTATATAAATTTTGAAAAAGTGGTGAGGTTTTCCATAAAAATGGATGTTTAATTTGCAAAAAATTCTCCAAACTCTTGTCTATTATTGAAAACTAAACTACTTCCCTTATATTTTCCAAACGATGTATTTTCATTTATATAATTATCGTACTTTAGAATTGAGTTACAACTCAAAGCAAATATGACTATGCGAGTTATTATAACTCTGTGTGTTAGATATCAATACATTTTTCAAAAAGAAGTGATAAAATAAAAATGTTTATAACTATAACTATTGTATGCAGAATGGGATAGAACAATTTGTTGCCATAAGTATTAATATCAGTGAGGTCATTAGTAAGCTTAAAAATGGTTTGATAACTAAGAAGTGGAATAAAATCAGTTTTGTTTGCTATGGAGGAGCTCAATTTTTATTTGAACTATTGAGATTTAAAATGGACGGCCGTCTATTTAACTGGATGATCAAAGCAAGATCTGAACTTGTTTTTCTAAATAAATATTCTTGTAACTCTCCGTTAAGGCTGTGTTCATTATGCAATTAAAAGGAGGACTAAGATATGTTTGATTGGTGAGTGAACTGTTTAAAATGACGTTTAAAGATTTAATAGAAAGGTGCATTAAGTGTATTAGATTTGAAAAACATTACAGATATAGACATTACAGATTGGAAAAACAAGAGGAAATAGCCACACACAATGAGGGAAATATTGTGAAATGTCAAATTTTGATCAACCTTGGTTACGATGTGGAAAGGATGAAAACCCTCGACGAATTCAGAATTCGGAAAGGGAGAAGACCATAGAAGAAATTGAAAAGAATTCCCTACATAAAAGATCACTAGCCCGAAGGAAGCTGAATCACTTGTATGAGGAGCACGAACACCCATACAACCTTTCTTACTGAGCTAGGATAGATTAGTTAGGTGTATTTGAAAAAAAATCCATCTTTATTGCTCGTTTTCCGAAAGTTGCGTTTTTCAGATATAAGATACAGTATCTCAAGTACCATAGGAGATATCTAAGTGATGTTTATTTTATTTTGTTAGGCAGAGATAGGTAAACATTTTAAGCCCTGAAATTTTTCCTTTATGATTTAGTTTAATTTTATAACTTTAAAAAATTTAATTTGACATGTTTAAGGCATTTACAAAAAAATAAATAAAATAATAATAAAGAAGGATATTTTAAATTCTTCCGCTGAAAATATGTGAATAAAAATTAGGAATATATTCACCGTTTTATCATCAAACAAAAGTAAGGCGATACCTTTAGTAGATCCCGAGAATATGTACCTCAGAATTATACAAATTAACATGAGCGATTCAGTAAGGTTAGACTTCCCTTGAGAAACGGTAGCAGATATCCTGAAGTGTATAGTTTTTTCTTAAACCAAAATTTTGTTTTCATGGAACAAAGAACATTGATACCTTTATTGATATACTTTCGGGGTCTTTCTTGAAGTCTGTGCAAATATGCAACTAAATTTGTAAATAAATAAAATTCCTACACTGAATTAAAATTTGAACCACTTTGTAGCATAAAATGTACGTTTGTGTTCCTAAATAACTCTACAAGGCGCACTTTCACTCTCATTAAATTTGTCAACAAACCACTGTAGGAGTTCGTCGGTTTAAAGTAAAATGATTTGCTCAAACTTCAAGGGACGACCCACAACAACTCGTTAGTGCCACTTTAAAAACGGATTTCAATACTCAAACATCTATTCTTCTATAAAAATAAGAGAGTTGTTACTAGAAAACAACAACACTTGTTAGAACAAAACCCCAAAATTGGACAAATCTCCCACACTATTCTAGTTATTACAATGTTATTATTATATTTAGTTACATTTACCGCGTAAACTCAATTTTGCTATTCGTATATTATGATTTTTAAAATGGCGGTTATTTGAAACAATTTTTAGAAAGTTCTTACTAATTTAGCAGTTAACTGGATATCACTACATAATTGTTGAGTAACTGGCATCTCGTACATCATTGTCTAAGGACGAAGTCTACAAATGAACTGATAAACACACACATAAATTCACATCCTGCCGTGTCAGCTGAACAAGTATAAAGTTAAATAAATTATTTTACGTTCAAGAGAATCAAATAGATCGTACAAAATATCCTGCAATCAAATAGATTTGGTTAAGTAAAATAAATTGAAGGAAACAAAATTTTATCTTACACTTCGAGGGAAGTGAGGAGATTAGAAATAGATTTGTGAAGATCGAAGTATCACAACAATGTATTGTTTTCCCCTAAATATGATCAATTTTTGTTGATTCAGTCTGTCAAATAATCGGTTTCGCATGAAAGTTAAAAAAAATTTGTATACTTAATTGGTTCTATGAATTATTACATACACAAAGATAAACTACATACAGTTGTGGAACATTTTTTAACGTGGAAGGTGAGACAATATACATTGAAGTGAATTTAAATTTTTATAATAAACTGATTTCCAAGTTCACATTTTTATATATCAAACAACTTCCATGGCGTTATTTATACGGAAGAAAGACATTTTTATAAAACACACCCTTGGCGATACAAACACTATTTAAAATTAGTAATGCATAGCGTTAGATCCCACCAGCCAACTTTGCGATGCACAAGGACAAATGGCTCCAGCTTTACGTGCTTGGTTTAGGAATTGCTTCCAACCCAATTACAACTTTCGCCAAATTGATGAAACTTTGATTTGCGTTTTTACTCATTGCGTGACGTCCCTCATAAATCATGGTCTTACCGTATTTATAGATTACATTCCAAATTTTAAATACAGATTATTAAAATTTGTTACTTGTGCCTAGTATAAACTCACATGAATGCTGTAATTTCATGTAATATCTAAAATAAATTTAGTTTGTTATCAAAAACTTCCAAGAGTAATTAAGGTAGGTTTGTGTTTGAAACATTGAAGATACGTGACACGGAATTAAAGATGTTCTTAAATATATCGTATGAGGTAAAAAAAATCAATGGCTTTATGATATACAGGGTTAAATAGTGCGACGCAAATGAGCAAAGTGGCGTCCTTCCCTGATGGCCTTGGGTGGAAGATTTCCAAATCAGTGTTAGTCATGTAAACTACTAGATCTGTAGTTAGAACTTTAGCGGAAATCTGGACGACGCAATTTCTACGAGGAATTATGAAATTATTTTATTCAAAAAGTTATTTTGTTCGTAGTTTAAAGGTAAAAACAATTTAATCGCATTAACAATAAATACACAGTGAAATAGAAACACATAATCCTTTAATACTCTAATAGTATCATAGACGAAGTGAAAAAGTGTTGATCAAGAGATACCTGATAAGAAATATTAAAGAGAGGGATCTAGCCCAAGAAAAGAAGAACGTTGTTACTCCAGGTAAAGTACCTCAGAATTGCCACAGCCGTACTTACTCTAAGCTAGCTCTGTGGGGGGGGGGGCAAGATATAAAATTAAACTGGTGTGATATCACAATTTCGCAAGATTAAATAACCTAAGACCAAAATATAAATTAACTAAAGCATCACTAGACAGCCCAAGAACCAAACGCGACCGAGAACTATTTCATACTGATTTACTGCCAGAGTCCATAACTGCTCTCACTAGATGTTCTGATATGTGTTATTAAAATGCTATTGAATATGTCAACAATAGGACGTACGTCTTAGATCGGTCGATAATCACTCACGAACAGAGCACACGAACAGTAAAATGGACCCAAGCACTCAAATAGACGGTTGTAATTGACATATTCCTAAACACTTTCATGAGAGATAGATTCAGAAGATATTGTACAGAATACGACAAATGTCTTTTGTTTATTTTATTCATAAATGTTTATTTTTTAAACCTTTAAAGAGAAAGCACAAATATTTTATACACCTAACAAGTTTTACTCTTTATACACATTGTCATTAAATCTCTCATAAAGGAATTTTCATTTCGCCATAATTCCTGTCCCTTGTTCTTATCACAGTAATCCTTTGATAACACATTAATTTGTTGATATTTGGGGATGTTTTTCAAATATGATATATCTGAGGTGATCGCTTAATATAATATATATATATATATATATATATATATATATATATATATATATATATAACAAAATAATATCAAAGTTCTTGATAACTGAATAAATTAACAACTTAATGAAGTACTTAATAAAATACTTAATAAAGTACTAGCTTTTTATATTTTATTTCAAGTGGCGCGTCTTCCATATAGTACATGAAGATCATTACATAGGTATTTAAAAAAATGCAATAATTATTTTCACAAAGGAAATAGTATATAGTTCCATAAACAGTAAATTAAGAAACACCACGTTAAACAGTTTAATGCTATTATTATCGTGTATAATATAGAAAGATATCCTTCCAGTATCGTTACGGTAAATAAAACCAAGCTGTGCATGCAACGATTGAGTGATTACAACATGACTACTACATACTCTATCGGTTAATGTAGTTTCACATTCTCAACCCAATTTTTACAATTATGTCATAAACACCTTTTTAACCAAACAAGGAGAGAAACATCGTTCTAAATTAAAGAAAATTCAAGTAATAAAAATGTTGTTACTGTTTATTATTAAACGACTAAAGATTAATCACAAATGCTTAATGGTATTGTAATAATGTATTTATAGAATTGCTAGGCCTACTATATACACTATTGTGGATCTCTTTTTCATTCCTTGCCTTAACTTTTACGATTGTTTATTAGACAGCTTCGCTGAATAGACACAGAAAAAGGTCAACCTGAAGAACAAATAACGGAAAATACAGGTAATACAAACGTTAATTGTATATTTCGTTGCTGATTGTTATTACCTGACTAGTAAATAATCATCAATATTTAGGTATTTTATTAAACCTTAATTTTTATCATATTTTATTCGCGCCTATAATTTCAGTTTTTAAAGAAGTCAATATCCTATTATGTATTTTTTAATTTTATTTTTGTATGGAATTAAGTAGTCGATAGGTCCTGATGGTCTTAACTTCGCTGTTAAAATAAAGAAATTTACCTATTATCTACCCTACATGTTATAAAAACTACAATTCGCCATTGCAGCACTCACATATTCGTAAAAACAGGATTTTTTTTTACTCCTAATAATAAATAAAACTATTGTAAATTATTTTACTAAACAATTACTACATGTGGTTTAGTTCTGTAGCCAATTACTTTCTTACACATAAGTACTATAAAGAACGAGTAATCGATCTTTTTTCTTTCGTTTTGAATTTCCCTGACGTTAAAAAAGATTTTTTTTTTCATTTATGTGTCTCTATGTAGCTCGTCTAGTATTCCACAGCCCAAACGCGTTGTGTTATTACAATTTGGTATGTGGGCATATTTGACCACAATCTCTAAACCTCTTTTAATTTTTACGATGATAAAAAAATTGCAGATAGTTCAAAAACAAAATAACACAAAATTAGGGTTTTCTCAAAATATTCTCTAATAAAGTCTTTAAGGACCCAAACCAAACGTATTGGTTATCATCGCTTCAAAAATGACGTTTGGTTAAATATAGGTGAAGAAAACAAAAAAAATCGGAGCTGTTATAAAAAGCTTTATATCTTATATCCAGCTTTAAAAATTTCGTTAAAATTTTAGTTTAAAAATGTTAGATCAAACGTGGAAAAAAATAAAAAATTTAAAAACAAACAAAAATTGAGTATGGCCGCCGTTATAAAAAGCTTGTAATTTGAATAAAATTAGATATTTTTTCCTGAGAACCCGTTTATGTCACAAATCGAAGCAAATTTAGGACCTATTTAAATATGTATATTTTCATTTTTAAACTAACAATTGAACAGAAATGACATTTTTAATGACGGTTAGTTTTGGTTGGTTTTTATTTGTCTTTGGGAGTAGTTGAGTTAGAATGTTTCTGAAATGTTTTGACACTGTTTATTTCTGTATAAAAATAAAACAGTTTCTGAAAGTGGACACTACCAAGTTTTAGACCGTTAAAAATAAACAGACATAAATCGGTGATCTATAAATGAGGGTATTTTGGGTTATTTGTATCTATCGTACTTTCCCCATGAATGTTGTGTATCTTAATACAAACGTTACATTAAAGATTAGCTGGAGTATAATCTCTAGCCACTAAATAAAATGGCCGCAACAGTAAGTTTAGAATTACATTACTGTTTTGTTTACGTTACGACTCGTTGTCGAGATATGAAGTAATATGCTCAATAAATAATAAACTTAATCTTCTTTAGATGAATCAACGTATATTAGAAATGTACAATCGTGTCGAGGTCATGGCCGGGGAGTTGCACAATCACGCACACGCACTCCTTTGCACGCATTCCCTTGTTGTCTTCACATCGATCCGTTTCTTAGCTAGGTCCAACTCAGACTCAACTTAGCTTCCGAACGTTCAACGTGGCAATAAACGTACGTCTTGAAGACATATTTAACAATCAAAATTATGAATATTTATCAACTTAAGTCTCCCATGAATAGCAATCAAGATGAGGTAAAAGCTTCTAAAAACAAATTAGAACAATCTAACCAGTTAAATAATAGATAAAATAATATGGAAACATTTATTTTAATTCTATTAACTTTACTGAAAACTAATAGTACGTTAGTAAATATTTCAGGAACTTTTAATATATAATTTCTAGCTGTTCAGATCTCAGTAATAGAAAGTTCACCTATCCAACAGTTTATTACTATTATTATTGGAGATAATTTTTCAAGCTTGGATACAAAAATGTTTCATAATAAGGAACTTTGTACACAAATAGAAATTTGGAACCAACTTTTGTAGTCAAATTTGTCGATTTTTATTAAATTTGTTAAAAGGCTCAGTTTTTAGACGGTTTTGGTAAATTTAAACTCTCTTAAGTGCATTTATTATTATTTTATTGAAGATAATTCTTTAAAATTTAGATCCAACAATCTAACAGATGTATAACTCATTTTGTACAGCCTAAAATATGTATTCAATTATGAAAAAATATGTTTGTTTTTTTCAATATATTATAAGAAATATTATCTCTAAAATCAATACTTAAACAACGAAAATCCAAAATTATATTTGTCACATAAAGTAAACTTAAACATTTCATCTGATTAGAATTATAGGTTTAGACGAACTATTCACTAAATTCGATCGTTATTAAAGAGAGGTCAGAAAATCTCAACTTTACAGTTTGTGCATTTTTGCGATCAGCTAATATTTATGCCGTTGTTGGCAAACGTGATTACTCAAAAGTAAATAAAAGATGTGTTTTCCATCTCTTTATATCAGCGCATGGGAAAAAATATGTTAAATATTAAATAGATAAATACAATATTGTTCATTACAATTCTACGTCACCCAAAAAATGTAATGAACGGTTTGGAAATATTGCTGAAAATTTTTCATTCACCCAAACACAAAACCAAATCATTTAATAAAGGGTATTTGAAACCCTTAGTTAATCTCTAAATATGAAAATGCACCGTGGACGTAATCGTAGGTTAACCCATTCAGAATGGGTCCAAAGCTATTTCGATTAATTTGGGTGAAATATATTTTACTGTGCCAAATCCCAAGTGAAAGATAATTACAGTTGTCTACTTATTTTAGAATCACTAAAATTTACAAGACTGTAGTCATATTCATGTTGATATTTTTTAACTAACTCGTAAAACATTCCCTTACTTGCGGAGTTTGACGTTGGTCTTTCCTTATAAATATTATTTTTTACAAAAATGTTAACGAAATATTATGCATTTAGATTTTGAGATATAGTCTTTGAAGACGATGGTTCATTTTTAGGTTTATGTAGATATACTCAGTATTAGCCATTTTGGGAAGACGGTTACCAATACTATTTGTGGGTGGCTTAATCCATACAACTACAATTAACATTAATTTATATTATAGACATTAATATTATTTTGTACCCATCCTTGTAAATAAACCTTTGGAATTCTAACTGTCTTAACTAATAAACAACCCATTACCCCCACTCTGACGTGACGACAGTTATTGGTCCAATTCAGTGTAAAATTAAAGGTTCCGAAAATAGTTTATTTTACTCTGATTTACATTGATACAAAAATACAACTTACATATTTAATTTGGTTTTAATGTAATCTGAAAGAACTAAGAAATGTAATTTATTTAACTATATTATGTGTAACTTAATTAAACTCGAAAGGTTTTTATTCTATATACATTGTATACAACCACTGAGTGAGGAAGAATTTTGTATATTTTAGTCTGGTAAATATTACCCATGAGAAAGATTTTTAAACAATTCAAATTTCACTCTTTTTAGATATTTTTATACAACTGCTTGTTATGCATCGTCACAGTCATGTCTTGGAAGCGTGCACAAACTCTTTTGTTTAAACATTTTGCAGTTACTGTGCAATGAACCTTATTTCTAAATTAGATTGGTGAAGTCGTTTAGCTGTAACTATATAACAAACTTAAACATATTGATGAAACGTTGAATTAAAAGTTGTATGCCTTACTAAAACAATCAATATTTATTTTTTACGGAATTCATTTCAAATTTTTACATAATATAAAGAACAATTCATAAGAAACTTAAAAACTACCACAAATCAATTCATTTGAACTGCAAAGATATAAATAAAAAATATTAAAATATAATTTTAAAATACACTATGGTACGTCAGGTGATTCAAATGCGCATTTGTTTAAACCTAAGCATTATTAATTTTTTTAAAAGAAATAGTCTGTCAAAACTAAAATTAAATCATTTTCTAACGTTTATAACCTCAAATTTATCTTCATTTTATTGCATTCATTTTTAAAAAGAGCTTGTAGAATATAAACTTTTGTGCATAACTCTTCAAGCAAAATATATTTAAGTTATAAATGTCCGTTACACAAGTCCAGTAAGTTTAAAGCTTCCAACTGCCCCTAAAATGCATTCAACTGGCAAATAAAGGGTTTAAAGGCTCAGAATGTAATTCCAGTGAGCCTCAGAGAAAGGCGTAGATCAATTTACGTTTACCAAAGTGTAATGTCGATTCAAGGAGCGCCCTTGAAGTATAGATTGTATCTTATAACAAAGACTAAAGATGGTAAAGTTGTTTAAAAGGAAACGTATAAACATATACTGTTTTTTATTTAGTTATTCAGATATTATTAATAGTTTTATATTTTTAATGTTTTTTATTATGTAGAATATTACATTAATTTTCTATAGACCCAAAAACAAAATCAAATCCTACAATACAAATGTAGTTTTGATGTCTTCCCATAAATACCAGTGCTGTAGTTGTTGTTGTACAAAATAAAAAGAAACCTGGACGCATTTTTAGATGGTTAAAAAAACTCAAAATCAGTCCAAATAATTTCTATTACGTTTTTATGACATAAGAAGGTTTATGAAACAAATATATGTTCTAAACTTGTGTGAACTGAAAAAAAAATTGGAATAAAAGAACAAAATGGATTTTACGTCAGTAAAAAAAAAACATAAGTCTGCAATCGTAATTTCCATTTAACTTCCGCCTAATACAATGGTTTGGGCATGAATTTTTCTGATTGACCGAAATTTAATCTTCGATTTTTGACCATCATTCCTTTTCATATTTCTGACTCACTTTTTTGTACAGATGACAACCAAAACCGTTTCATTAGGTATGTAGTTATATAAAAAAAAATATATTAGGCTCTGTTTCAAAAAATTAAAACTCTTTGTGTAACTTTTTGCACTCACTCAAATTTTGAATTTATACCCATCTGGAAAATGTGATTAAATTATACCATTTCTTAATCTTTAGAGTACAAAGATTACAGAAACCAGTTTAAAAATATGTATTATCAAGAAATATTCTCAATATACAACTTTATCTATAGGAATATCTAATAAAGTTATACATTAATAGAGAGTTGGTTTATGTTGGTTTTAAGGGACCCATTTTTACTGACCCTCAAAGGAGCAACACAAAATTCTCATGTAACAACATTTAATAGCACCTAAATTATTTAATTCAAATGATAACATGAATAAAATTATCTAAAACATTTGGCAGTAAAAACAGCTGATCATAAAATTATTACAGTACATAATAGTAAAAATTATCGTTTCTTTTTTGAGTTAAAAAAAACAAAAAAAAACGATATGACCAAGAAGAAATTTCATCAAAATTGATCCATCTATTTAGATTGTAACGCACTGTAGAGTATAGAGATGTTTTTAAAGAATTGAAACAACTTCAAAACGGGTATATCCTTTAAAGATGCTATTTTGTTTTTGCCAAATAACACAAACTTTTCCAAAGACCGAAATTTTTGACTAAATTAAAAAGAAATGTAAGCGTAAAATATACAAATATGCTTATATTAAAATACATACACATACACACACACACGCACGCACACACACACACGCACGCACGCACGCATACATACATATATAGGCAAAGATTATGTATCATGGCCACCGAGGATTCCGACTATATTAGTGGCAACGTGAAGACCACTATTTGAGGCAAGGGTTCGTAAAGAGACCCAAGGTAGGGCTAATAAAGATATATATATATATATATATATATATATATATATATATATATATATATATATATATATATATTGTAGACAAGTCAATAAACCGGTGTGAGAGGGCCCGATTAGGCTAGAAGAAGGTTAATCATCAGGGTAACCTAATGATGATGATTAGACTGTGAACACATATTTGAATATGGAATAGATAAACTGACCCATCTTGCAACAGGTACATCCTTGAATAAGAAATCGCAATTATTTCAGGATTATTTCAGCTATGAGAGGTGTTTCAAGGTGTGAAACAGAATAGAAAGAATCTTTGGAGCTTGGTTATCCTATAGGCCTATCTGTTGAGATTGTAGGCGAGGATCACAGGTAAGTTTAATAGGAGGTAAGTGAATTTTAATATGCACGTGTACTCAAATGTAGGATAACCGTCAAAACTAATGTATCAGTATTATGTTATTATGTTCTTGCAGAAATTAAATGTAACAGCTGGTTTGATTACGCATTTATTATTGACTGATCATAATCCTAACCCTGTTTACAATTTACAGTTATATCAAGATGGCTTCTCCTTGGCTGAAAATTCAAAATTTGTGTAACGTAAATGAATTCAGAGGTAATACTGGAATGTTTGTAGCAACTGGAAATAATTATTGGTTGAAGCGCTGAATTTAAAAACTGTGTGAAAATAACTACTTTAGTTCATAATTAAAAAGAATGTGGTAGATGAATTACTGTTACGATTGAGGATAATGCACTGTTGGTTACTGAAGCTTTTAAGTAAAGCCAAAACAATATACAAAAAAAAATGAACTCGATAAGATAGTATAAAGAAAATAATTAAGAAGAGCTTTAATTGAGCTCATGAAGATAAGGTACGAAGGCTGGAATAGTTTCTAGGTCTTATGTAGTATCTCCCAAGACTTCTCCATGGTTTGTTGGAGGATGACCCAAACCGTTGTCTCCAGTTTTGTGAAGTTGGTGGATTTTTTATAAAAGTAACAAAAATTATTTTTTACTACGTTTAGCTTCCATGTGTATTCCTGTATAAATAGTAAAACCCAAAACACGGCGCTTCACTTTTTTATGTATAATTGTTATAATAATATATTATTTCTATTTCTTTTTCATTATATTTTGTGTATTGTTACATTAATTAATTTGAAGATTGATTATAAACTAATAAATTCAAAATCTGTTTAAAAACAGGACTCCTGTAATATTGCATATATACAATATTTAACTTAAATTTAAATTCAATACTTTTAACTACGTTCTAATTAGTTTTACAACTATATACCACAATAATTAGGCCTTCTACATCACTATATTCGCTTGTTATTACAATTCACTAATTGCGCTTGCGATAATAGCCAATATTCTAACGTCATATTACAGCACCACATCGATCTTATGAAACCTAACTAAGCAAATTATAATGGCTGCGGTTTACTCTATGACAAATAAAATGCAATAAATTTTGATGAAGTGAGTAGTAAAATTGCATAATAACCTTTCGTACCTTGAGCGCCTCTTCGTGGGAAATTCCCGTGAAGGGCGTTCCGTTGACCTCCAGTATCGAGTCGCCTGGTCGGAGTCCTGCTTTTTCTGCTACGCTACCTTCTTCCACTCGCGAAATATACACACCGACACCTAGAACATAACAGATTGTTTTAATGTAAGTATGTAGAGAGATATGTAGACTAAAACAGTAAGTATTTGTAATCTATAATTAAAATCTTATTTAGCCGGATAATTCTTAAAAGTTGAAAGATATGTTAGAATATTGGTATATAATTTAAAAAAAACTATATTAACACAAAAACCTGCAAGTAAACCGTTATATTTAATAATAACGGTTTATAATTAAACAAAGGATTTTTTTAAAAAGCTTTCAGAATATAATACTACCATAAACTAACCTTACCTACCGAATGTTAAGTTAGATTAAAGGATTATAATTAAATAAATTACATAAACCAAAAGCGTTCAAGAGTATAATCCTAATAGATTTGGTGGTTATAAGTTTAACTTGTTTTTACTTAACCTTAATAAAAGCCGTAAAGAATAAATATATTCTTAGCCTAAATTTAGCTAATCCGAAGTTAAGTTATTTAACAATTGGAACTATACCAAATTTGTGTAGATAAATATGCACTTAAGTTATTGGAATATGTAAGTAATTATAATCAATAATTTAGTTTTTATTTATCTTCATCTTATAAATCTTTTAACAACAAACAATGAGTATTTTTTGAAGTTAGGTTATGTTAATGCAATCTGTTTAAAAGAACAACATTAAAAACTAAAACCTTTAATAAAAATGTAATTTTAACTTAACCTAATCAACCAGACGTTATATAAAAATAATGATTTATATTTTTTAAACTATATTGAAACAAAAATATCAAAGAATAAATTTAATATCAACCTCACTTAACCTTCCAGGTTAGATTAAGTTTATAAATAGACAAACTATAAATAAAACAAGAAACATACCAAACAAAGCTCACTTTAGTATTTGATAAATAGAATTGAAATTTTGTTGGCCACCATGTCTTCAAACTTGGTATGATAAGGAGACAAAATGTATTCCACAAATTTTCCAGAAGCAGTATATCCTATGTAGAAAATATTGTTATAGAAAAATATTATTGTCCATATTTTCTTTTATAAACCCGTTCTGGGTTCAATCTAAGTTCAAAAACTATTCTTTATAACAAAATGTCTGTTTCACTTTTTATCTGATTACATTTAAACAATTTTGTTAAGGTGCTTTACATGTCGGATAGATTACACAGAGAATATTCAGTTATTGGTTGACTCAAAATGAAATGCACAAACACTTGTTATGATCTCAGAGAAACGCTCATGTAAAGAGGATAATATTTACCACTTATTTTATTTAATTTTCTGACGTATTTTGTCATAATAGTGAGTGTATAGTTTTGCAGAAACTGCGTAAACAGATTATGCGAAGAAAAAAACATACAAAATAAAAGTACCTGTTTTTCGAGTCACCTAAAACTTTCAAATAACATCACAAAAGTTCAAAGAATACTTAATTTATTCTCTATATTTTACGGAATAAATCAACTATATTCGACATGCTTTTGAAGGTACATCATTTCATATTTTGACCAATAAATTATTATCCAACTTTTTCACTCACCTTTACCTAAAACTTAAAACAATCTAAGAGTAATCATTTTTTTAAATGCAAAAATATCAATTCAGTAGTTGTCAATCTAAAAGTAAATATGAACAATGGACGCCGCCTCTGAAAGTAAATTTATATATTTAAATAATGCCCTTGTGCTACAAACACGTCCTCAACGTAAATCGTGTTTCATTCCAGTAAAATTTGCACAAATTCAGTAGAGCTGATTTAGAGAAACTACGTATTTTACATCATGATATATTGTTGAACCATAACTCACAAACTAACATTTGTGAACAGATGGCGACAACATTGTTTGGGTTCTTTAAAGACTATACTTTGGGCAAAATGTGATCTAAATCGTTAAAGCAGTAAAAATAAATACTTCCTCAAATTAAATACATCTGCAATAACTCGGCATCGATTTTTTTATCACATATCTTACGCTACATGTAAAAATTTAAATATTTATAAAATCTACAAAATTGCATCATGTTGCATTTATTCTCGTAACGTTTGCATGTTTCAAAATATTTTTCAGATGTAATTGTTTCGGCAACTTATTTTTGGTTTCCTTTTTTAATGTGATAAAATTTAATCAATGTTATAGACTTTAATTAGTTTCCGCTATTAGTACCAGTGGAAAGTTTGCCATTTTTAAAGAGTTTATTCCAACTTTGAATTAGTGCATTTCCGAATTTAAGCGTCAAATTGAAGCCTGAATGATTGTATTTTATATTAAAATGGTTAATGATAAGGTATTTTACCCTTTTTGTGATATTTTTTAAAGTTTTTAACCGATAATAGAAAACTGATTGAACCCGTTTCGGTTAAATTAAAACATCTATTTTTATTTTATTTATTAACTTTCAAAGCAAATAGAAAACAAACCACAAAACAAATCAAGAATAAAAATAAACAAGAAAAAGAATATTTATATATAAAATAAAATATATAAATAATATTGTTTAAATTGAATTCATTTTTTTTTTAATAAATAAAAAGGAATTTTTTTTCCTGTATTTTTTATGTAAATTTTGTTTGTTTAAATGAACTTAAAAATATAACTACTTAAACCAAAGACATATAATTCTTAATCAGACAAGTGCAGTTAAAGAAAACGAAAACAACTGATATTAAATACATATATAAATTTACTACAATTATATCAAAATACACACAAAAATTGCTAGTAAAATTCTCCGTTTTTTTTAAATCGTCCTATGCGGGTTACTATTTACTAAAACGTAATAATTTCAACTCTATTCTCTAAGATATATCATTTCTGCTCTAAAATTTAATCTCTTGAGTGCCAGGTTGAGTCTAGCAAAGCCGCTTATCATTGCGACTAAATACTCAACATTTAACAGAGCTTAATTAGTTGGCATCACTGCGAGTGTTGGCCGCCATTATAAGCCAAGCAAGCGTGTAATGTCACTTTGTGGTAGAACATCACTTTTTTATCGTCTCTCTAACGACCGCAACCCACATCGACTACTCCGTCACAATAAATAAATAAACGTGGTTTAAATGTTCAAACAGCTAAATATTTATTCAAATTCTTTGAGAACTTAAAATCAATTCAAACCAACCGTAAGGTTATTTTTCGTTTAAAAATCTTGTTTAACAAACTTACAAAACTGTAGGATTTAAATAATAATAATAATAATCATTGAAACCTTCTGGGATGTCTTTGGATAAAACAGTTAGAACAACGAAAGTTACAACTAAATTTGTTGATTTAAAAAAAAAAATAATAAATAAATAAATAAAAAAAAAATGTTTTTTAAAATGGGTAGATGTGTAGATGTTTTATTTTGGAAGATTACAAAATTTAACCTAAGTGCCGTTAATATTAGTTAATATTATTATTGTTGTTTTAAAAATTTAAAATTGTGAAAAGACGGTTACTTTGAGCTCTTTGTAAAGACTTTCAGGTACTTTCTGTATGAAATCAGTTATGAACTAAACAACTAAACTGGTGTGGATATCTAATTTCGTTGAAGGAAGACTGTAACTAACTGCCAAAAAAGTTTGACGTGGAGTTGAAGATGAAAATTATTCATACGTTTACTTGTTATTCTACTTGTGTGTAATTGTGTATTGTTGTTCAAAAGTACTTGTTATTCATTTAAATTTTAAAATACTATAACTCTGTAACAATTTGTAATTTTAAATGAACAATATTCATAAATAAAATTATGCAGTATTGGAAGCATTTATGACAAGTAGGCATAAAAAGTTGTATCCTTAATGTGTGAGAATTTCTCAGAATTATTTGTTTAAAAAGCCATATTAGTTTATGTTACACAAGTATAGATAATATTATAAAAATATATGACGCAAAAATATGGAAAAAAATTCTTACTGGTACATCCACAAAGTCTGGTACATATATATATAAGCGCCTAAACTTCCTTTTATTGTGCTATAAGCACGTCCCCAACATAAATCTTACAAGATTAGAATCGATTTTAATGACGGCAGTCAAGGTTAATTATTGTTTTTTGTCAAATATTCCTGAACGGTAAAGTGGTTTTTACTTTCAATTTTGCAGAACCCAAATAAAAAACGTGTCAAGATAGGCCTAGATATACCCACATACTAAAATCTGTCCACTTTTTAGGGCTGTAGAGCAGCGCACATATGATAGACGACTGAAGCCAGAGAGGAGATAGATTTCAAAACAAATTTGTATGGACTCGGTAGCCTATAAACGGATATACCCGCCAGAAAATCGTCATACACTGTTTTATCCATCATATAACCCATCACTTTATTTCTCTATACTACATTTGTATAAGAAGGTTAAACAAAATTGTAAGATATACAACGTTTTCAAAAATAACAATAATGGTTTCGTAATTTTTCTTTGATAAAACACAATTTGTGAACATTCTATATTAGAAATCATGAACTTGTAAAACCTCACTAAAACTCAAAACTCCTAATTTTTGAGGGAATAATAAATTTATTTAATGATATAATAAAAACGAACGAAATTCCAAATTTAGAAACAATGTACACTACTTTTTTATTATAATGATTATAAATCACATTTTAAAGTATAACTTAAAAGTTATAGTTTGTTTTAAAAATACATTATAAATATTTACTAGTGAAATCAATGTTTTGAAATCACCTCTTAAAATGTATAATTTATTAAGTTTATTTAGATTACAATAATTAAGAAAACCTGACTAATTGTAAAATAATAGTTATAACTAATTGCAAATAGATAAAAAAAGTTTTAAAATCACAGATCCTGATGTACATTTTAATGTTATCTTAGAACAGACATATTGGACCAATAGAACATAGAAGTTTAGATAAACTAATTAATTGTGTGTCCGAAGGTATAACTGGAACTAACTAACCTAATTTACTGTCCTACTTGAGATAGTAGTCTTTTAATAAGAAATGACAAATGTCTCTCCCAAGTGCCCTTTGTACATCTCCAGTGTAGTTGTGACTAAACCAATCATTGCTTTTAGTGTCTTTGTTCTTTACTGATGCCTTACAAATTGACTGGTACATATTTTTATTTTCAGTTAAGTGTTGGCGTATATCCAAAGGACTGCTATAATAATGGTAATATCCAGAAATGGGATCATGAAATATTACTTTGAGTATAATGACAAGTATATTAAAACCTTTTACATAAACTGTAAGTTTGAATTTAAACTCAATACTATCCTACATCAAAATAGGGATCTTCAGTAAGAAAACAAGGACACGATATGAAATCAAATGTTCACAATATTATCCACTGGCGTAACTTTTGACAAATATTTTTACTCATTATGTATACCGGGTGGCTAAATATATAGTGCCCTTTAACTTTTCTCTAGAATTTTCGTCACTCTAATTTTGAACAAAATGAAGATTATGCGTAAATGCTGTCATTATGGTGAACATTTTTGGCCTCCATTTTGGTTTTATTACATTTTGTTGAAATGGTAATATGGTCTACTGATAAATGATTCAAAATTGTTTGTCGACGCTGAGTTTAATGGCACAGTCTGAGTTTTTATGTTTCCTCACTCCAGCTATTCATATAGAACAATTTGAAATTTCTTATTTATAATTACAGTACTGTCAAATATTTACATTTTAAAAATATTTCAAACATATAGTACTGCTAAAATTTAGAAGCTCTTCTTAATGACAGAACCTGTTGTAAATTATAAAAACTTCATATCACTTTCAAAATATTATTTTTTAAGAAATATGTGGAAGAGTGAACACATTTCACCACTCGATATAACTGTCGGTAAATGCTCTAGATGACGCAATAGTATACATTTCTACAATAAATAATATTATGAAAGTTACTATTGTACATAAAATGGTGTTCATTTTTCCCTACGATGAAAATACGATAATTTATTACCAAATTTTGATTTAAAACAACCCCCCCCTCAAAATTATCAAAACTAATCAGGAATAATTAGCTCAATGAGATGGATTTTTGTTAAATTTCAGTTACGTTTAGTAACTAAATAGGTTTTACTTAAATTAATGCATTTATATTATTCTGTAATATTGATTAATACACAAACTACATACATGAAACTCAAAAAATAATCTAAATAAAACTATTAAAAAAATCCATAACAGACATTCATCTCGAAATCAACGCTAAATCTAAATACAAACTAAAACAAATAATATACTTAGATAAACAATACTGTGAAAAGGGAATACCTTTAAGCCAAAGAACCTGTTTGGTGTCACAACTTTATTAAATAGTTAGGTAGCGAAAACAATGTGGAAACCGACCGGTTTTCATCATTAGAACAAAAGTTCACCAATAAAAATATTTAAAAAAAAAAAAATGGTTATAGAATAATATAGTAGTAAAAAATAACACACATTTTCTTGACTAAGCCGATAATTACAAATAATAAATATTATATTGACTGACATCTTCAAAATCTTTCCTCCAATAGGAAAACTAGATGATGTAGATATAACTCCAGTGACTCTCCAGGAATTAAAAAAGGAAATTAAAACTAACTTAAATGCAAAGAAGGCCCCAGGGTTTGACTTGATCTCTGGCCAAATAGTTAAAGCCTTACCAGAGAAGGGTGTTAGGAAATTGCTCTATATAATAAACGCATGTTTAAGGATCGGGTATGTTCCTCTTCAGTGGAAGGTGGGTGAAGTAATTATGATACTAAAACCTGACAAACAACCTAATGACAAGAAATCGTATAGACCTATATCGCTACTACCAATAATCTCTAAATTATTCGAGAAGCTATTGTTAAAGAGGCTGATGCCAATCATTGAGGATAGAAAGCTTATCCCCGACCATCAGTTTGGTTTCAGGCGAGGCTATTCTACAGTAGACCAAGTCCATAGGATCACGAGTGTAGTGGAGAATGCGCTTGAGAAAAAGGAAACATGTGCAAGTGTCTTCTTGGATGTGGCAAATGCCTTTGACAGAGTTTGGCATGAGGGACTGATGTGGAAACTACAAAGAGATTTACCAAGGCAATACTTCACAATACTGAAGTCGTACTTAACTGATGGACACTTTCCAGTGAAGTACGAAGGTGAATACTCTGGACTGAAGAGAATTTCGGCAGGGGTTCCACAGGGCAGTGTGTTGGGCCCAGTCCTATACCAGTTGTACAAAAGGGATCTTCCTACACCAGAAGAATCAATAATTGGTACATTTTGCAGATGATACTGCGATTCTAGCAACCGATAAAATACCTGAGGAAGCAGTAACAAAGCTCCAGAGGGCCACCGATGAGGTGTGTAAATGGACCAAAAATGGCGAATTGGTCTTAACGAAGCAAAGTCAGTCAATGTTAACTTCACAAACAGCAAGTCCAATCATCGGGTCCCAATTTTAATAAATTCTGTTCCAGTTCCCTATGCTAATTCGGCTAAGTACCTGGGAATGACACTGGATGTAAAACTCAAATGGAAAGAGCATGTCAAAAAGAAAAAACAAGAACTAAACTAGAAGTTCAGGAAAATGTATTGGCTGATTGGAAGACAATCACAACTGTCAATACACAACAAGCTATTGATTTATAAGCAGGTCTTAAGACCAGTGTGGATCTACGGAAATCAGCTATGAGCCTGCACTAGCAAGACAAATGTAAATATCATTCAAGTGTTTCAAAATAAAGTGCTTAGATGTATAGTGGATGCACCCTGGTACATCAGGAACGATAATCTACATAGGGACCTGCAGATAGACCTAGTCAGTGATGAAATAAAAAAACTGGCAAGGGAGCATAAACAACGCATCATTCAACATGAACACCATGAGGTACAGGGACTGTTGGATGTCACTCGAGTGGAGAGAAGACTGAAGAGGACCAAGCCTTCAGATCTGATGGACTATAGTGATAGGGAATAACCATTGGGTCATATCCCTTACAAGTGTAAAAGTATGAAGTGTAAATTGCTAGATGGGTACATACTCAGTTGTAATATTGAATTAATAAAAAAATAAAATTAAAAAAATAAATAAAATCTTCAAAATCTAGGATATATAAAAAAATACTTCTAAAAATAATAAAAAATGAAGCATTGTATCAAATATAAACAAATTCGCACATAAATCAATACGCTTAACCATTCATACAAGGAAATCATAAGATTTTAAAATTATTAAAATATATCGAAATTGAAGTTTAGTCAACTGTTTCTTAAAAGCTTACAAAAAGTGAACTTATTGTTACAAGATTTAATATTAAATGTCAATCAAAACATTTAGAACCAGAGTGTGGATAACATTTCATAAGAATAGTTAGGTTATGTACACATATATGTTAAATTTATTTAGGATGGATTCGGTCTTTATACCTAACCAGCCTCACTCATCAAAAAGACTCTTATTATTTTATAAATAAAGAGATTCCTAAACAATATATATATATATATATATATATATATATATATATAATTATATATATATATATATATATATATATATACTATTCATTTGGATAAGTTATTAAATTTGAGAATAGTTTATTTCATCCCGTTTTAAAATGTGCGTCCAAAGGTAACAAAAAAAATGAATATTATTTAAGTTCATGCAGTCGTTGCTTAGGAGGTTCTTTTATTCTGTCATTACAACTGTTTCGCTATTTCTTGTGCCTTCATCAGATGACAAACACACTTACACACACTGAACACAAAACCTAATAAATATGATTAATTAATATAGTTTGTACTATATTACACGTCGAAGTACGAAAACTCTTAAACAATGACTGCATGATGTAAATTAAATAAAATGTGTTACTATAATTAAACGAAGCAGCAAGGAATTATAGAAGTGTTTGTTTACGATAAAATGTAAGTATTTAAAAATCAAAATCATTAAACAATTATATAGAATAAACCCAATTAAGGCGGAAATTTAGGCGTATAACCTTTAAATTTATCGTCTTACTATTCGTTAAACGTGACTTATTCAAATAAATTAATGGTCTGAAAATTTCAATATGGCTGCCATTTTAAAAAGTTTTTCTGTCGTTACTGTTTACATAGGTTATAATAATAGTGCACTTTCCTGACTGTACGATATGCTTAAATTATTAATAATGTGCAATCGACAATGACATAAAATAAAAACAATGTTGGCAAACATACATAAACAATTACATATGCAAAACAAACCCGACACTAATATTTGGATTAAAGTCAAGACAAATTATTCTACAGAGCAAGCAATTGGGAATAGTTTCAGAAGTTACAACAATTTTCAACCACTAGAGACTTGCTTTGTACTTGCGGTGGCACTGCACTTTGTGAACTCGATATTAAAGTAAAACAAGTAATTTTAATTAATATAAAGTACATGAAGGGCCATTTAATTAAATATGTTTTAAAATAATTGAATACATGCGTTTTATAATGTATTAAAATAATTAATAAATGTTATTAAAAGATGGTTAAGTATTATCTCTCTTTACATTTTACAAAATTTTGAACATACAGATTTAAGAACAAATGCTTTAGGAGGAAGTTGATACGATGGCATGATTTATAGTAATTTTGTTCGTTGTTTATTGTAAAATTGTTGTATTATTCATTCATGTCCAATCGTTTGACGACCTCGAACTTGGTAGCAATATATGCTTAAAGATATATGAATAATAATATTAATTATTAGAGAATCATAGAGACCTTTAATCGTAAAACCGTTTCAAACAACTGTACTTTTAAAGAAAACGAAGTGTAAGTATATCCGTCAGACGAAGGATAAGGTGAGTTCGGTATTAGCAAAACAATTGACCTTCTTTTTTTTGATTAATCATCACGTTTCATGGTTTCAGAAAACAGAAAAAGTGATTTTAGAGATGTATTCAGTCCTTCGTCGTTGTATATAATTGCAAAAATGAAGACGTGAACATAAAATATGGTGTACTGTATACATATTGAAATTCCGAAAAAACCTCAAAATAGCAACCACTTTAAAGGGATTTATGTTCATGTTTCCTCTGTTATTCAAATTATAACATAATAAATACAAATAAATTTCGATTAACAGAGCAGTAAGTACAAACTAAATCTAATTTTGAGATTATTTTTATAATTAATTGTATTTATACATATTATGTTTTTGCTATGGACAACAGTTTTAGGGATTATAGAATGAAGAGGTAAGTATGTAAAAAACTGTCTATTGTGTGATGTAAGACGTTTGAATGGAAAAAAGGACTTCAAAACCGATTTGGAAATTTTAAAATAAGTCATAATTTTGGAATTTATCAACTGTCATTTCTGGTTAAGGTTATCTTATCTAACTTCCAAATAACTTGAAAACTAAAATTGAGACTTCGCCAGGTTCTTGGACATTCTTGAAGAGAAGGAACACTCCCAACAGTTTTATACAGGTGTCACTTTGAAATTTTAGGCCTCTTTTTTAAATATATTCAGTCAATATAATTTTGATGCTAAATTTGAATAAAACTCCCATTACTAGTTCTATATTACAGATTTGATATAGTTTTAAGATTATGGTTATTTTTACTTATTTGGTTATTCACTAATAACTCTTTACTTTTACTAAAAAAATATTATAAAAACAGGTGAAGACATCAAAAGATGTAGATTTTGAAACGTTGTTTGCTGTCGTCACAAAAAAATTGTGAAGAATAAAGTTTTGGTAAATTTTATAATAGACAGCAATTTTAAAATTTACCTACCAATTTTCTGTTGTTAAAAAACTACTTGAACTTACAAGTGAATTCGAAAATACCTACAAAATTTCATCAAATGTGGTCATAAATGACGAGAGTTTAGTAGAGTTGAATACAATTGCCGTCAAACTCTGTAATGGTATCCATAGTAGGATCGATTGACATTTCATGAATTTCGACGTTTTCCTTAGTTAGAGTGCAATTTTCTTTATTTAAAATATTTTAATACTAAATTTTGTAGTTTAGTAATATTTTTTTAGCCCTATCGTTTTTTTTAGTAGTTTGTATGATTATTGTTAATTATTATTTGTTACCTTGCGCCCTTAATGGATATTTTTTAAAGAGAAATGTAGAAGCGGAGACTGGCAGTACAACACTATTTAATTGTTGAAAATTTCAAAACAAAATATGTCACATGTTCGATAAATTTGAAAAGCACCTGATTTCGATAATCAATTTTATTTTTAAAATAGGAGAGAAAATATATTTGTAAAAACCAAAAGAGCTTGTTGTGTTAAATCTGTTTCAGGAACAACCTCTCAATATATAGGTCCTATAATATATAACAGTAGCTCACGTATTTAGCTTGTAAAACATAGTACATCATATTCTTTTTTATTTTATTAAATAAATAAAAGCCTGGAAAAATACTATTTTGTAACCGCATAACGACGAAACTAAAAAACCAGTTTTAATATTGATTCTAGTAATTTCAATTTTGGCTTGATCTAAGTGACATTTGGCACAGAAAGTATGTTTTACTTTCTTCAATATACAACTTAATACTTACACACACTAATGTAACTTAAACTACTAAATGTGGGTAAGAAATTGTTTTGTAACATCAGAAGTAATAAAATAGTGATTTTATGAAAAGGACTTTAGACATGCAGTCTTGTATTTATCCAATGTCTGAAATATTTCCTTTGGAAGATATTGACTGAAACCAAAATTGAAATACACGAATTGCAAATTGTGAAATTTCCAGAGCATTGCCTAACATTGGTGTATTTTTTTTTCAGGTATACACGTTTTTTGAATTACCTCATTATAAATCATTTTCTAAGGAATTCTAAAATCTGTTTACGACCGTAATGGATTGTTGTACTTCAAAATTGAAAATTTGAAAGAAAAACTTCATATGATATCGTTTTAAGTAACTTTATAACTCAAATATACCCTCTCCTTTAACTCAATTACGTTCTTATATATGAAATTACAAGCAAGCTCAATATTTAAGTATAACATTGGTAATTTTCTGTGTGTAGATTGATAATTTTAAATAAAAATAAAATTTTCGCAATTACAGATCAAAATTGATTAATTGCAATCGTCTTCTAAGTTTTTATCTAGTTGTAAATATAAACTCAAGTACTCGAAATTAATTTGTTCATAAACAACCAAACTAACACTTTTATAATACTCTATTTTTTCTATTTTTTTTAAATTGCAGATGAATTGTTACTTTAATCACAGATGATACCAGTTGTAATGTTTTTTCGATATCTATGAATTATACATTGGATTTTTCTTCTTCAGTGTGCCTTTTGTATAGATGTATCTAATATTAAATTTAAGGTTGTCTGAAATAAGATCTTAAACAGTTGTAAGTGGTTTTCGAGTTACTCTACTACGAAGAGTCGCGTCATTATATTGTTGTATCCTTTTAAAACAGAAATACCACACAGTTATTCCTAATTAACAAAGATAGTGTAATCTAGAATTTTTCTGATCTAATGGTGAGTAAAACACAAAATGTCTTTTAGTTTAAACATAAGACAATTTAATAGCAGGAATTTTGGTACTGAACGGCGTATTCATGTTTCATTTCTTTTTACGAAATAGTATATTTTAATTTTTATTAAACGTTACCTCTATTTAGCTGTAGTAATTTATTTATCATTGTTTATAGTTTTATATTAGAAGAAAAAGATTTATTACTTCATCTAGAAAATATTGTAAGCAACTATTATTATTATTTTAATTATTGTTGATTGAAAATTAGGTTAGGTTTAAGAGTAAATAAATAACTTACCGGACGAATCTTTCGTTCCACCTTTAACACATATTCCGAAACCATGACTAGAACTGGCAGGAGTATCCGGAGGCCCTCTAGACATATTAACTGTTCTCACTGCTAGTTGTTCCATGTGAGGACTAGGGGTTGGTCTCCTAGGAGGTTGATGTTCTCTGAGTTCAGGTGGTTTTAAATTGTTATTATGTCCAAATAATTTAAGAACTTGTTCTGGTGATATAGGCCTTTTCTTGTTACTAGGTGGTTGTCTGGAATTATTGAAGGTTGTCGAGGAACCAAGGTAAGTCCCGCGCGGATGTTGGGGCGCGGGGCGTTCGACTATCGTATACGATGTTCCTGGCGGTGAATAATAAAGTCCTGAACGGCCTCTAGGACCGGAACCTCCTCTTCCCATGATGTCTTCCGCCTCCGCCGCCCTAGTGCTGTGTTGCTGTGGTGGTGGAGCTCTATGATGGGATAAAGAACCACCTCCTGGACCAGCAACCACGGCACCGCCACCTCCAGGACTACGGCCGTATCCTCCACTGACCCAACGACCACCGCCATACTGATGAGACAAGTTGATCTCCGCCAGTTCACGCAACTCCTCGTCAGCCATCCGACGTCACGTCACCTCCTGCAACATAAAACCAAATAAATTAAAATATTTTTGTATACATTTGACATATTGAAGATGTATACAAAATGTTATCCGATATCTTGTCGGAACCCAATAAATGTTTCTTGAATCATTTTGAGAGAAAAATGTTCCTATAAACAAACATACGATAACTTTTTCTTTTATTTTCAGTCTGCTGTTCTGTTTGTTTGTGTTTATATAAAAAAATATCTTTGGAACGGATGAAATACTGAGTCCAGATTTAGTATAGTATTAAGTAGGTATGGTTTTATAAGTGTACCAAAAACCAACACTTTATTTTGTTCATTGATAAAATGGCGGTTGTTGTTGCATATCTTAAAAAGCATTAACTACACAAAAACATACATTTCATTTTATTAAATATAATTATGACAACCGATTTATGTACACAAACAAGTACAGTTTAAAGTTATTGCTCGATGTGAATATTATTTTGTGCAATAAGCGTTCAACAAATCTTGTCATTGAAGATCTAACAAGTTCTTTGTATGACCTCAAAGAAGACTCTCCCACCTTTGTTGGTGTTTTCTTAGAATATTAATTAACACATATTAATTGCCTTCGCTGCCAGACACACAGATATCCCAAGTGGCGGCTAAGGTCCTAGTAAAGAGCCCCGTTTAGTCAATCTATTTACCTCCCGGTTTCCTTTAACTACTTTATGTCCCAGTGCCCAATTAAAAGTTGCCCGGTTTTCTAGAGAGAGAACGTTGAGGTTCTTTTGTCATTCACAGACCAAACTGGATTTGTAGTAACTACAAGTGTTTTAATTGTTAACTCACTGTCAACGTAGATAAAGATTCTGATTTTCTTAAAAGCACGGTTCATAAGCCATTTCAACTTTAAAGAGTTTCGGAAAGTAGTATTCGTTAACATATTATATATCGGTCCCCAACTGCTGTATCGAGTGGCCGATTGTTTTCGTAATTCCAGGGATGCTCCAGGAAAGAAGTTCTGAAGAAGCGGTTGTAATTTACCCTACAGCCTACCTTTCTTACCTCCGCTGTGATAAATAAATCAATGGGCGGAAACTCTAGAATTATTTCCGTTACAGCGATTGGTGTTGTATACTGGGTCAGATGATGAAAAGACAGGCCTTGCTGCTGAGCCTTGGAGGTTCGGTTTTTAACCAAGCAAACCCTGGGTTCTAACGTAACTTAAACTATCCTAGCGGGCCTCGTAGGTGGGTAACATAAACAGTTTATATTTGTTTTGATCCTGTACCCTTGCAGAACACAAAGCTGTACAAATCTTAAAGAATCTCCACTTAAAACGCTGGTATCGGCGAGTCGATCCTGTCTGATCTCGTAAATAAACGAATGTCACATTTTCTTGGGAGGTCAGGATTCGATATTACATTTTAGGCACAACTTCGCTAGTTGTAATCTTAAAGGTTTGGGGTTGGAACCATTATACTGTGATTGAAATCTAAAAAATTGTAACTAATTTAGTATGTTATAAGTAGAATAACGCAAGTAATTTTTAAAAGAACGTTTAAAATAGCCGCCATTTTGATATTTTAAATTCGATATTTCTGTATTTTAATAGGGTTATATGAACAAACTATAGTTCCCTTCTGGATATTTGATACTGATGGATTTGTCATGACCATATGATATGGTTTCGTCGAACATTTTGATAACGAGAGTTAATTTATACTCTCAAAACGTCGTGTATTAATTTTCATATACACAAATAATGGCAGTTATAATATTAAATCATATTATTAATATAGTAACGATATACCAAATTTCTTGGTCCTATAATAATTTTAGTGTCCACTATCATGCTTATGTACAGCCGTCAAGGACGCCAAGGACGAAGGGCGGACGACGTGTAAAACCTCTTTTTCGGTTTCCTGTCACGAAATGTTCCTGATTACTCTATATTTGTATAATACAAAAAAAAATCAATTCTGCAATAAATTTGTAAAAAAATCTAATAATAATAATTGCATGTTTAACAAATAAATCATTTATCAGTGTTCGAATTTTCATAAATTTCGAATGTAGTTTAAAAGTGCACTTCACGCTGGTTGATAAAAAATATCTGGGATTTGGGAGTAGAATATAATATACACTCTTTAAATGCATAAACAACGTCTTAGAACATTCTCAACTAAAGATAACGTCCACTCCACACGAAGGTGTCAGTTGGTCATTGGCAGTGGCAAGACATACATTTGTATTTAAATGAACACCATGGACTGGTATCAAATCAAGATATTTCTGATAATATTTACACAGTAATTGTGTCTTTTGTTTAAAAAAAACGAATTTATATATTTATACATACATTTACTTTCCCGATTGTTTATTTTAAGCCCATCCGATGAGCGTGAAAGTTTCTGAAAACAAAGTTTCCTTTTACATTGTTTCACATAACTTCGTCTCATTAAACATTTCTACATGATTTTGTATTCTCTTCCTTATATAATGCTTAATATTATAAGAGGCTATACATATATTCTACTAATGTCTATAAATCCATAATAACAGTGTATGATTTTCCCAGTATTTTATGGACGTATAACGAATCATGACGCAATTTTGTCACAAAATTTAGGTCAAATACGAGGTAAATTTATATTCCCTATTTTATTTACCAAAACCTCATTGTCCTTTTAAAGACAAAAATAAATAAAAAAGAGATTAATGTATTGAAAGTTAATTTTAAATTACTGCTCCATATTTTGATTTTAAGTATTTTATTTTATGTGTATTATTCCACTGTTATTTTATTATGTACATATTTTTAATTAGAAGCTAATGGGGCTGGTGCTGAAAATTATGTAATTTCAGTTAGTTTTGAGAGCTAGAATAGCTTGAAAGGTTGCATGTTGTGAAAACATATCATGAATAAGAATGTCTTAAAATGTGACTTTATATGGAATCTTGTAATGGAAAAATCGAGATATTTATTTGATTTTTTTTAATTATACCTCTATGGGTTTTTTTGAGAGTTGCGAACTTAGGCTATATTATATAAAAAGGTGTTGCAGATTCTTATTTTCCGGATGTTATTTGTTTAATGTTATCGATCCATTTTCATACATTCCACTAAGAGTACACTAAGGCTGTTAACATAATCTTCTCCAAAGTATGATCATAGATTTAACTCTACAAATTTCCTTAAATTATTAATCTTCTCTAGAACTATGGCAGAATTTCAACAGATTACTCTGTCTAAATGTTAATCTACATTTTATTACTTGATAAAACCTTTTTAAATGAAAACTTTGTTCTTAAGATGTTTAGTTTTATGTACAATTTATACTTAATTTGTAGTCGATATATAATCAATAACTAAGACAGTAGCTCAACTCCAGTCTGTGATTTGATGACGACCTAGTAAATATACACACCAATTGGTAATTTGCTAAGATAATTAGGAGAATAATTAAATTTTATATTACATAATGACTGAACTTAAACATTTGTCAATATTTAAGTTCATGTTTGTTTAATATTGTTATTAAATTACTATTAAGCCGGTGTCTAATAAACGTGAAACTACGATTATAAAACAACATAGAAACGTTTTTAATGGTAAAATTTCACCTTCATTTATACGGAGCTACGTAATTAACGAGAATTGGAGACTAGAGTGCGGGGTTGTCAGGTTGCGTTATAAATGTAAATTTTATTCATGGCCGATGGAAGTGCTTTGGGTTATAACAAGAGCACAGAATAGTTTTACTGCATCAATTGTTGTAACTCTGTTACTGCATTCATTAAATGCATCAAACGTTTCCTGGAAAACTTATGTTTAATTTTATTTTATTTTGAACTGCCTGCATTATAAAATATCGTTATGCATAAGAAAATTTGATCAGTTTTCATTGTTGTATTTATCAATTTACTCACGATCTTTACTGTTTAATCACTAAATTTATAGAATTCGTTGACGTTAAAAATCTGCATATTTTAACAAATGTTGTTAAAAATAGCATGCGCCGACTGATATTCGTATGTTTAGCACACAGTCACTTTTTTTCCTAATAACTCACAAACTGACATTTTTAAAGAGAACAATACGTATAATGTAACATTGTTAGAGCCGATTTTGATCAAATTATTTTGTTTGTTTTAATTTTATGAAAGCTAACCCTAAATTTGGAGTTATCGAAAACATGAGAAGAAACTGACTGGAGATGTGATAGGCCCTACCAAAAATCACGTAAGTCGGTACAAGTGATTGTTCTATGACTACTTAGTCACATACAGGGGACAGCAGACATCATAGGAGAAAAGATTTTTTTTCCGTTGTCAGGAAAACTCAAAACTGATATACTTGCAAATATCTTGAAGTCAATTGATTATATTTTCTTAATCTTCCGAAGCTGTTTTAAAAGAGAAAAATAAAAAGTTTACAATATGTTTTTACTTTCTAATATAAACTCCGTATAAGGAATCTGTATTATGGGTAAAAAAAAAATGTCCCCAGTATGATATTACGATTTTTTCTATTTTTTATCAATTAAAAGTTGATAAAGAAGGCATACAATCTATTCTATACCTATCTCACATAACAAACACGTAGTAATAAATCAGTGATAAAGATACATTTTTTCTCCTAATGTAGTAGGCCTAGGGAGTTACTTTTGTAAAGCTAGCTTTTAAAATTATGTTAAGCTTTGTAGATTGATGTTTGAGAAAGTTAGTACAATAAGTATCTTAGTTCATTTTACAGTAACTAGCTAAAGATGACTGTCACTTTTTTTCAAGTTTTAACAAATAACTGCATTTTAAACTTTTAAGAAAGTCGATATGAAAAAAACAAAACAAAAAAAACAAGAATTACCCCAAAAAGCAACACCACAGCCATTGGCTAACTTTTTTATTAACAACTGTTACAACCTTCAAACTGGAAATGACAAAATGGCTGCCGACATGTTTAACAGCTGATATGATCTATAAAATCTGGAAACGATCGGGTAGTTTAAATTTAATTTCGCAACTGAATGCTTTCATAAATTACTATTGATCTAGCCGTCAAAACATATTGGAACAAAAACCATCAATCATAGCCACAGATGTTATCTAGGCCAGAGGTTATTGACATTAATAACATATTTTGTATACAACGTATTTTCAGTCGTTAAAGTGTATTTAATTATTATTTTCATTGAATTCGTTTTGAAGATAATGAAAATCGATCTACCCTTTTACTTTCACATTACACATGGTATAGAGATAGTTATTTATATAAAACAATAGGTGTCTAAATTATTTAGCGCGATAATAACCGTCTTGAGGTCACCAAAGTTCAAAATAGTATTTTTGAAATGATTTCTGTATGGCGTCGTTTTTCATCCTGTATATCGTATGTGCATTTATCTACAACCCAAACTCATGGACAGAGTTTGATGAAATTTGTTATCCGATGGTAAATTCTAATATATTAAGATGATAGAATAGTTCAAAATTTCTACCTCTTTTTTTTCCACTTCCCATTTATGCCACTATGCAGCTTTAGGGAATTGACAATATACATTTTTGTACTTCTCTCTCTTCCCGGCTAAGGTCTAAAGCTGATTTTAATTTTCTCAAAATATGTTCTAATATTTTGATTAAATATAACCCATAGAAGACCCCCAAGAAAGTATTATTCGTACTCTCCCCAAAAATATTAGGTAAAACTGTGACAAAATCTTCCAAAAAGCTGATACAAATAATCTAATTTATGAAAATCGGTTCTACCGTTTTCAATCAACTTTTGGTGAAACGTGGAGAGTGATAACCATAAAATATAAAATAACTATAAATAAACATAAATGGTAGAGAGTAGTGTACCATATCACGCGTAAAGGAAAATTACTGTTACGGTGAAATGGATAAAAACGAAAATATTTGACCATCATCATTAAAAATTTGATTTCAATGAAGAACAATTTATTCTTGAAACAAATTTGTAGCAAAAGCGAAACACAGTTTCTTACGTATATTTAGTAAATTTACGTTTTAGAGAGAGGTGGCGATACGTATTATTTATGTTTAGTATTTGGTTTTTATATTGGCGTGCAATAAATTAGTATATGGTTTTGAACAATTTATTTGTGTAATTTGTAGTGAAATGTTTTAAATACTGTACTTTTTCACTTATTGTATGCTTACAAAGTGCTAGGATTTTTGGTTCCAACTTGTCGAAGTTTGTGAACAAAATTTAAAACTTTTTTAAACCTCATATCTTTTCGTTTCAAACCTGTTTAAGACCAAATAGAAAAAAACAATGATGTCTGGACGTATCTACAGTTCACGTTTCAGAACAGTTTTTCATAGCATTTCAATAATCTATTCTTTGGGTTGTATTTAAATTCAGAATAAAGTTTACAAAATTTTGCAAAAAAAATAGTATGGGAGGCTCCTTTACGCCTACTTTTGTCCTGTTTTGACAAAATACATTGAGCTAACAACAGAAATGTTTTTATTATTGTTTTCTAGTTTGATGAAACTGAGTATTTGTAATAGTTGTTGAACTCATTTTTCAATCATTTGTTTAATTCCATTAAAAAAGTATGTTATTACCATTTTGAACCTAACAATAACTACTGCACTCTATTAGAATTTTCTTTTTCATTATTAATATAACAATAAGAACATACCTTTTTTATTTTGTTTAGTTTCTAATAAAAATGTAGTTATCCCGTGCTTGCGATGTAGGTCACACGCAGCTCTGTGAGCCACGATGTTCCTGACTTTTTTTGTAAAATAACACATCCTAATAAAATATTCATAAAGCACCACAAATCAGTCAGTGATGTTTATCTAAACTACATTTTCACAGTCTAGAAAATATTTTTGACTGTGATACGAGTGGTAGTTGTATTGTTTGTGGAAATAAATCAAAAGTTAACGCTAGAATCAAAACTAAGCTTTCTATTCTAAAATTTCAGAAGATTAAATCTTACAGACATTTATAATATAAAGTTTCTTATTTCTTTAAATCAATGCTAAACTCCAAAGAGGAAAAATGTCATTTTACAATCTTCTACTGAATATATATCTTAACAATTGTAGGCTAATTTTATTCTCTAAAATTTTTGGATTTAATTTTTAGTTTGGATGGTTACAATCTATTTACCTAATATGAATAGCTGAAGAAGAATATGGTGGTTAATACTGAATCTTTGTTTTAAGATAATGTCGTTCAGTTAATGATGGGATTTAAATATCTAGGATCGATCATTTAAAGATAGGAAAAAAGAAAATCACAAAAAGTATTTATAAGGAAATGGGAAAACATTAGGAAATCATATTTTTAATAGAACTCTTGATTTATTATGGTTATAATCTCTGCACACTAATGACAAAAAATAAGTTTACAATTGTAAAATAACTTACAGTGGTAAAAGGTAAACTATCTTAAAAGAAATGCGAGGGTGAGCATAAGAGGGACGATTCAAACTTGGACATCGAGTCTATAATGGAGACAAAGGAAACTATATTTGATATAATAGAATAAGTTTTAGAAGGTTCGTCCACTTAATAAGCGTGTCTGATAATATGTTTCTTTATAGTCCATCATGAAAAAAGAGAATAGTTTTAATGGAGTTGTAATAAAAGTGGCAATCCCTCAAAATAATCATCACCACCTCATTTATTCAAAGATTAATTAAATGCAAAGATTAATGACCCAAAAACTGTGTGCAAATTGAAAATAATAATAAACTAGATAACAAAATAATTTCCCCAAAAATAAAACTAACCTTGCCCCCGAACGTATAAACTTGATTTATTTTTATAATAATTATACTTAAGACGAGTTTATTAAACAAGTGACTATTAAATTATATAAATATTGTTACAAATAATCTATAAAAGTACTCGGTTAACTTTCACGTTTAAACCGGCAAGTACCGATATATTTTGTTTAATATGTATTGAGAATGACTGTAAGAAATGTTATGCATATTTTTGCTTCATTTATTTATAATTGTATTGTGTGATAAAATGTTCAAATATCGTAATAAATAATATTATAGAAACAAAATTATTATTTTTCTCTAATTCCGAAAATGTCTCCTAATAAAAAGTATTAACCACCATTTCCTAAAATTATAAACTTTTTTTTAAAAGTACCACGATTAGACAGAGTGTCCTTTGTATTTTCTATAAACACAGATAATAAAATTACTGATAAAGCCTCATACAAACTGTCAGATTCAAGAGAGTAGATATAATATAGGAAGCCTATTGACGTTAACATTCAACACTAAAAGCATATGGTCCAAAAATGATAAATATGGCATTATTGAAAATAGCAAGCACCTGTGTAAATTTTCAACACGTTCTTCATATCCTAGTTTATTTATTGATAATACAAATCCATCTACTTTAGAAGAAAGTTCTTTTTGAAAATGGAGAAAGTGAGCAAAGAGAGGGTAAAAAATAATTTCAATTTTATGTTGATAAACTAAATCCACAAGAGGCGGTAAATATATTGAGGCGGTATTAGGGTTGATATTAAATTATTACAAAGGGAATTGTGGGAGATACTCCGGATATTGAACCTGGGAGATAACAATGTTACATCACCCACAACCGTTCTTCCAAACCCACAATGAAATAGTGTTCAATTTTAAGATTCCCCGATTTTAACAAAATTGTACAGTAATAAATTCTTATAAATATTTAGGATTTTTTTTGTCCTGATTATCAAACTATGAAATCAAACTCTAATTTAAAAAATAAAATTTTCGTATTTTATGACTGTTTTGAGTAATAGCATTGATTTTACACATTAGTGTAAATAGATTAGCTAACGTTCATGGTATGGTTTGAAGGAAGTTAAACACTCTAAGGCTGTAACCTAATGGTTAATTTCTGGTAACTTCAAGGACAGTAATACGTATTATTTCTCCACACTTCTACTACACTATTCTCAACCCACATAGTGAGTTTCATATTAAAGTTGCAAAGGGACTTCTTCTACGATATAAATAACGGAAAAAAAACCACTCAACACCCCAGACCACATAGTTGGTTTCGATTTATCCACAATTCTAAAATCTTTGATCAACAACTCTAATGACCGCTACCACTGAAAATAAAACTATCGAAAGTGACTTGCAACTTTATTTTTTTAAATTGCTTTTAATTACAATTTTGTAAGATATTACGTGTTTGAAGTATACCTGGAAAATTGTTACATACTACTAAACACAGGTTTTTACCATTTTCTAAATGCTGGAATGCAACAATTTAACCTTTCAGTTTTTTAATGTTTTTTTTTTTTTTTTTTTTTTTTTACTTTTCAAATATAAAAAGACACTTTAATTACACTCTATACAATGAAATCTCTCGCTTTATTACAGTAAGCGAAAGGCATCTAAATACATGCAAGTCGACCATTTACAAAACTTTCATCCACGTAATTTTGTAATTTAGTAAAGCGCCATTGTAAGGAAATCTACTTTTGAATGTTTTTAACGTGCAATATGAGTATTGAAAACATAATTCCGAAGTTCGTTCAAATAATTATTAAATAATAATTCCATATTTAGCTGGTGGTAAATCAATTCCTAAATTAAAGTAAAGTATCAATTCCCGACATTTTCAAATTAACCCATGTTATAAACGAGGAGTTTAAACTTTAAATTCTTAATTATGAATGTTTCGTTGCATTGTTCTTTTTAAATTATCACGAAGTTTAAAGGGTAATCTTTTAATTGATTTTCATGTCAAGAAAAAAACGACACACAAAACACGCATTTAATTGTCTTCTGTTTGGCTAATTCTTGGGAAGGCCAAGTCGTAATACGTCTATTACAGTTCCAAGTTCTTCAACTTTTTCTCCCAAGTCGTAAAATACTTGTCAGTATGATGGATTTGAAGTAAAATTTGCATTCCCTTTAATAATATCCAATTATAATATTTATAAAATTTGTTTAAAGGGAATATTATTTCTTTTTTTTTTTTTTTTGTTAAGAGGGATAAAGTACCACTCTTAATACATTAAACACAGTTCATCTTAATTATTTACAATGAAAGAAATAATATCCTGTCTGTCAATTCAAACATTAATTAGAACATTAACAAACAAAAATTACTCAATTTATTACATACTGTATAACGTTCATATGATTTTTGTTATTTTTCCTTTTAACTTCTACGTTAACTGATATAAAACAATAAGCACGTAATAAACATAAACAAAATTATAGTTTTGGATATAAACTTAACTAAGAAAATGATATATATATATATATATATATATATATATATATATATATATATATTTCAGGCAGAATAAGAAACCACAAACCGCTCGGACTGATTAACTTTCTATTATTGCGATTACTTTCTAGTGTTACTGTTTATTCATGACCAAGCTAAGCGAATTTTAGATAACGATCTGCTTTGTCCTTTCATTGCAGATTTACAGATTTCTTACAAAGTTCAAGTCGACTGTGTGTATATCTTTTGAAATTTGGGAATAAAGTTTGTTTTATTTTTATTTGAAGTAAAAAAAAAATACTTTCTCTAATCATCGACTTTAACTAAAGTATATTTTAACTAGGGTGAACGTTATATGTTCAGTTTAATTTTTTTTAATATATATAATTCTGCAAAGCTTCAGTGCATGGACGGCGATGCTCCTATTAATATAACCCACGATCCGAAGTATTAGTTTATTGGTGTTAACTAGGCATAATTATCAGTAGTAAAACTTTTCAAATAAAAAACTATATTACTTTGATCTATTTTCTACAACATTACCCAAAGAATTTATCACCTGACCAAAAAATTTAAAACGTTCTCATTTACTTTTCTTTTTTTCCCCTTATTATCATTATGCACATCAGAGTTTTATAGTAAGAAACAAAATGTGTTTAAATTGCTGTTTTGTTTCCAATTATATCCCCTACAACTTTATGTAATTTTCATGAAACTTGTTAATACGCATCAATGAATTAGAGTGAAATGTAAATATAGTTTTTGATTCTAACTGGGAGCGAGGTCCCTATTCTATTATTCAAGAAAAACGTTTAAAATTGCTTTCATTTTAAAATATACCAACCGATGAGTCTATGAATCAACTTGTTTTAGTGATTGCAAAAAATTATATTTCTCACAAATTTTTTAAAAAATAGGAGAAAACACGACCTATAGAGAATTTACAAGAAATTGTCTTAAATAAATGCGTACATAAAAACCAATTATTGTGATCAATATTGTTGAACTAACGAGAATCCGAAGCGAATATAAAATTTGGTTCTGAGCTTAGTCGCGTGACAATTATTGTGTGATAAAATTGTTTTGTATGTTTGTAAGTAAGAAAGTTATATAAAAAATGGTGAAAACAACCATTGAAAAAATAATATTTCTATTGGTGTTAGAACTTTTTTACCCTGAAAACCCTGAAAAAATGTATGCAGCGGATTCATATTAATTTTCTTTAATTTTTACTAATCTCTTCGTCTTGAAACACCACCTCCGTTTATTAATTGCAATAATAAATACGTTCACCGTACAAAAACTTCGCATTAATAAGTTTCAAATTAAATGGTCCAAAATCATTGCTCAAACTTTTCATTCATTAATTACAAATCCAAATAATAACGAACAACAAGGAATTATCACAAGAAATAACAGTTGGGTTGTTGTGATAATGTGATAAAGTGAGAATGATCCATGGGCACCGTCTTCAAATAAAACAAATTAATTATATATATATATATATATATATATATATATATATATATATATTTTAAAAAGAGCTTTTTTATTTTATATAGTTTTTTTTAAATAAAAAACGCGTTAAATCGAACTTTTAATTATGCCGGTTATAGTTAATGTTGGTTTTTGCCAATTATTCGGGAACAGTTATTACTTTTACTTGCTGTTTATGTCATTAGGCTTCACATTTTAATAACAATTCAAAAATCGGTAGAACCAATTCTGAGACATTACGAGTTTTGTAACAGTTCCATGGCCGATTACTGATTTTTTACCAATGCATCACGAACCGGTGTATTTGGAGAGATTACAACCAATATATTTTTTGGTACTACTTACAGGCTATACAAAATATTTATAACCGATTTTTTGAAGGTTTTATTTTGTTTTTGTGAGTGTGTTTTATCTAACGACTGTTTTACTTATTAATTTTTTTTTTTTATTTCTTAGGAGTCCTTAAATGGTCCCAAAAGAAAACGTGGAAGGGATTGATATCAGGTAACCTAGCAGGCTATTATCCATTTCGAACAATCCATTTATTTATTTAAGTTTTCTTCAGGTTGTTTCGAACATTTAAATTGAAATTTGCGGAGCTCTATCGAGTTTGAACCGCTTGCTGATGTGTGTAACATATAAATATCTTTCACCATTGAGTGTTGGAGGTAGAAATCAGAAAAATAAGTAATCATCTATTTCCCAAGAAAATTGTATTGGTGATCATGTCTGTCTAATGGCATGAGGATTTTCATCAGACGATATTTGCGCTTTTGGCAATTAACAATGACTATTCCCGTACATTTAGCTTCATCGGTTACAAAACCTTACATAAGAAATTCGGAGTATTAAGTTTTCGACAAAATCATTGACGAAATTGAACACAAGTACAATCATGTGTAGGAGTACATACACTCGTTGAACGTGGTAGGGAATTAGTTATTGCTCGTGCAAAACCATCCAAGCAGTTAAATTTTACGCCTATTCTCTAGTAATTTTTTCAATTTATTAAATATTTCATTTAATACGTCCTTTTTAAATTCAACTGTTCTTATTGAGCGAGAACTTCCTAATTTACTACGTTTGTCAATTTGAAGATTTCCTGTTTCACAGAGACGGTGATGTAAGGGAAGTTTCGTGTGAAGGTGAAATCTTTAGAAATGTGCTCCCTTTTAGATTAAGACTGTTGCAATGCTCATCAACTTTTACTAAATGTATGTCTGACAATTCGGAGTTTGAAAATATGTGATTATTATTTTCTGCCTCAGAGTGCAAGATAATATGTTGTTGTTTTTAATCACTTAAAGTATTCACTGTGATCAATAGCAATAGACTAACTAGGATACGAAATCACAATAATGCTCTGTTAATAATCAGTTGTTGTGTGACATTAATACACTTGTGTAACCAGCTTTAGGAAGTTTAATTAAATGTGGCTGAGTAAACGTTAGTATGTCCATCAATATTTTTGTTCTATTACACAACTATTTCTCTAAAACTGTTGTCCGCTATCTGAAAGCATATAGCCACATTAAGAATTACTAAAAAACAAAGATGTTTATGATATTAGTGTTTCATATTATTATTGGGTGTGTTGATAAATCAGTTGTCCTATAAGCCAGTGGTTTTCAAACTGTGGTACGCGTACCCCCAAGGGGTACGCGAAAATTTTCAGGGGTACGCGGGATAGGTTCAAAAACTGAACATCTGGAATAAGTCTATGCAAGGTAGTATTTCTGATATTTTCTATGTTGAAAACAAAACAAACGCAATGATTAAAAAAATATCACTCTGGGAAAATGAAATAGAAAACAACAACTGCAATACTTTTGAGAGATTGAACTCATTTTTGCAACGAAATGAAAAGTGGATATCTGATTTTGCTGACCTCAAACTACAAATTGGACATCACCTCAGTTCATTGAAGGCCAGTATAAGAGAATACTTCCCACCCACAGACAAGAAGTTGGATTGGATCCGAGACCCTTTTTTGTTTGATGCTATTGGAACCACAAGCAACCTGACAACATTTCAGAAAGAACAAATGATTGAACTATCATGTGATCTGGCACTAAAAACTAAATTTGAGAGTGCTACGTTATTAGACTTTTGGATCGGTGTTAGAAATGAATACCAAGAACTTGCAAGTACTGCACTTAAAATTCTTATTGGCTTTTCCACTACCTACTTATGTGAAAGAGGGTTTTCTAGCTTAACATACCTAAAAAATAAGTACAGAAACAAACTTAATGATGAGGACGATTTAAGGTTATATTTATCAAAACTAGAGCCCAACATTGATGAACTATGTAAAAAGAAACAAGCTCATCCTTCTCATTAATGTTTTGTAATGTGTTTTAAATATATTGTGTTTATTATGTAAAAACGTGTTTTTAATTTAACACACCACCTTTTCAATAACGAAGGGGTACGCAGAAATTTAATACTTCACTAAGGGGTACAGTCTTTGAAAAAGATTGAGAACCCCTGCTATAAGCTACAGAAGTTTTGGAGATACAAATTTACTGAAATGAAACAAAATTTTAGTTCTAAGCAAATCTCACCGTTTTGTAAACAATTATAAAGAATCAATGTTTTTAGTAAGTTGCCGATAACTCAGTCATCCTTTAAGCTACGGAAAGAATGAAACCATTTTGTCTCACGTAAATATTTTGTAAAATTAACGGTTTTTCAAATATTCGATGTAAAAAACATTAAGTAATGTAATTTTTAATTTAGTGAAGGAAATCAGTTAATAATTTTTATAATTGGGTCTTTATACTACTAAGAAGAATGACACATTTTTACTTCATATAAATTTTTACCGTTAACAGGATTTGAGTTTTTTTTTAAACACCAGAGCCGGTTTGATAGCATTTTTGAAAATGTATTCATATATTTTTTTTTCATTGGTTTTGATGTATGAAATAAGCTACTGAGGTTTTGAGAACACTCTGGGTAATTTATTTGACACAGCTTTGAGAGTCGTTAAGGTGGTCTTCCTAGGCTTAGGAGAATTTACATTGTGGGCTTAGCCCAAGGGCATAAAATGGTACTGGGCTTTAGTTCAGCCAGGTGCGTGTGATGACAACGAAAGATGTGATCAGGCATGGGGAGGGGGTTTAATTTTTGAGATGTCGAACAGAAATGAGGTGATATTTGAGGATTAGTTGAAATTTTCTTTAGAAACAAGTAGAATAATTTCGACATTTGTACTTCTATATTTATATTCAAATTGTGGGTTTTTCGGATGAGATTAATAAAAAGAACTTAACTTAACCCAAACTGTCTGATTTAACTTAATGTCAAAATTTAACTAAGTTTTGTCGTAGAGTATTTTGATTGTGTATGTTTAATATTAAGGAAACAAAGGAAAAGTAGTTACGTACTTACTATCGACAAGTCGTGTGAAATGTTATGTTTATCCTTTTTATTGTTTATTGTATCCACATCTTTGAAAGTTTGAGTTTATTATGTTTTGTTTCCTGAATTGTTCAAAAGATATACATAAAATATAAAGTTCTGTATTACAATAATTTCTTTAACGAAACATTACGTTGCAGAGTAACACTATATTATAGTTGAAGTAGTTTAAGCTAGTGTGACACCGCTTCGTATCACAATTCAAGGTAATGGACACAACTTGACATTATTTTCAGAGATTACTGTTATACTTGTCTACTTGTGTGGTAAAGTACTATCACAGTAAGAACATTTAATGTCGCACATAGACAATTTAATTTGTAGGTTTTGTGTCTTAAAAAATTTAAGTAAGAGATTATTAGGAACAAATATATGTGTTTTCATATGAGATTATTGTATATAGATAGCCAATGAAACCGAAACATTCGTGTATTCACATATTTAAAATTATTCTTAAAATCGACGTTCTAGTAAATTTTATTTCTTTCTTGGAACCTATTTAATAATTAAATGAACAGCTGCACATCAGTTTAATCTATTTAAAGAGTCTTTTCAATGATATCTCACTTCTGAACCAATAGTTTTGAAAAATTGTGTATTAAAGATGTTCTGTTAAGAAAGTGTTCTGAACTGTCTGACTTCATTTTTAATGATAATTCAACAGTAATAATTGTTGGCACAAACTTTTATCCGTTAAAGAGTCTAGATGATAACGGTAATGTAATTTCACCACAGCCAACTTACATGCATCGAACAGTAGTTAGTGATTCTATCATAAAGTACGAGCAATAACCTAGACTTGCATATTCGCTGATTGTGCAATTGTTCATAGTTATGGTTTACTCGATGACAGGGACCTACAATAATGCCACTAGTTTTGTGGAACCCATCCATGTGCTACTACAACATGCAACATATCGTGTTAATTGAAAGTATATTTTGAAGTTAGTGGTAGAGTTTTATGAGAAACCGGTCTGTCTATAAACAAAGTAGGATATGAGGTGCCAGATAACTTCCCAGTAGATTTATTTGTGTGGCTCTGACAGGTTAGCGTCTTGTGAAGATTCCGGGTTCAGTACCCATCAGGTATTAAAAAATAACGGAGATGATTCAGCAGGAAATTGAGAAGCTATAGTTGATAGAAAACTCTGGATGAAAGGACTAGAACAGCGATGACTCTAATTGCAATGTGCCAACCACTCATTACCTGAAAAAAAAACCGTCTAGGCTTTAACAGCCCGTGCTTACTCTTCACGGGCTGTTACGTCGTCTTACACTTCACATGCTGTTACGTTAAACACAGGGTGTGTTTAATTTAAAAAATATATATATTTAATAGATTTTTTTATAACCATTTAACAGTAAAACTTTTAAAACCTAGTTCTTCTTTCTTAGACCATATACAACAACATATATTAAAACTCCTAGAATGCTACATAATAAACGTCAAGTTTTTAGCTTAATTTTTACTATTACATATAAGCTGGAGATCGCCATTTTGAAATAATTAATAATATGAGACGTAAGTAACTAGTGTAATAAATGTATGTCATTTAGAAAGATATTTCTTTAAAACTGTAGGTCGGAACCAAACACTATAATGGGCAACTGAAGAAAAGAAGTCTGTGCCAACGGGTTAGTTAACTAAATATCGAGAGAGTAAAATATCAAAGGTTCACACGCTTTTACTCAATTAAACTTGGTGTTTGCTATTTCTTGTTTCCTAGTTTTGTTGATTTATCGTTTTCTTGATCAAGTTTTACACTGTTTACTTATTTATACTTCTTAGATCTACCTTTAACAGCGTGGTCTCATCTTAGGTTGCTATTTCTAGTTTTAACTTTCAACATAGACCTAGTATACTATGTTGGTCCTCTAATGTTTAATGTTATAGATTTATAACTCTCAACAGGACATGTACTAATTTTGATATACTCAAATAATATCAAATGTCTCAATATATAATGAGAATATTTTTGAAAATCTATCGTTATCCGATAACATTAAAGAAATAACTATGCTGATAGATTTACGAAATATATTTATATACATTTTATAAATTTATATTAAATTTAAATCTCTGATTGAAAACGTTTTGACAGAAAGGAATATTTTTTAATTTTAATGTAATAGCAGATATTTCTTGTTGAAACTCCATATTCAAGGATAAAATAAAGCAATAAAACTTAAAGTTTCAAAATATTTTAATAATATAAATGAGCTACAATAATTGTTTCGCCTTGCGGCATCATCGTGCAACATGATGCCGCAAGGCGAAACAATTGTAGCTAATTAATATAGGAAAATATTTTAAAACTTTAAGCTTTATTGCTTTATTTTATCCTTGAAAGGAATTTATTCCTCCCTTTATTAATTGAGAAAATGAGTTGAAAACGTTTGATGTTCAGAAACGTAAGATAAGAACAGGAAGTGATATACTGCTACTCAGCCTAAGCCCGGAAATAAGTTATGTACAAAGTCTGTTGTGAAACATTTTTTACTGTATATATTATAATTAATTGTCGGAAGTATTGGAGATTCAAAAAGAAATTCTCTATACATCATATTTAAATCGAATTGACAATTTGTTTTTAAAGACGAAAAACCTATCATCGCCGTGCTAATTGACAAATTAAGCTAATTGTAATAAATTTAATTTATAAATAATGTTAACCCAGAAAACCTTCTTTACACCAACCTTCTTATAACAATGTAACATATTTAAATTGTTGTCACCGATAGAAAAGGTAACTTAAAGTTGTAAATTTATTTACCAAATTTAAATAAAACCTACTGAACAAAGAAATTACAGAACAAAAGACATAATTACTGTATCTTGAAATAATGTATGTGTGTCCTAAACACGTAAAAAGACAGGGGTACAAACAATTACCGAATAAAATAACTCGAGAAGTGTTGAATTATGAAAAATTAGTTAATTCTCATGTTTATGTGAACATTTTCTAATTAATATTACAAATGCGGAAGTGTTACGCCCCTCGAAGTTAAAACAAATCGTTTAAGAGTGGCAAGTAGTTTTCACGCCGTACACGGGTAATTATTTTAATCACTAAATGGGTGGTTTCGTTCGAAATTAAAACTACCAACATCTTTTCAGAAATACCAGAGGAAAAAAAGGCGTTTCCCGTTCTTTTATTTTTTTACTTTGTAGGACCATTTTTTACTATAAACTGCTGTGTATTTTAATGGACAATGCCTCATTACATTTAGTAAGCCGTTTATGTAGATATTTTGATTTTGAATATCTTCTAAGAAGAAAAGTATGGGTTGCGTTAGGTTAAATTAAATTAGGAAATTCCTTAGTTTCCTGTTCAAACGACTATGCGGATTTTGTATGACTATGCGGATAACGACTATGCGGATATATATATCGACTTTATTTATTAAACCTGTTGCATGTGCTTTTTATACAGACAATTTGAATTTGACTATTTTATGAAAACAAAAAATTCAAATTACTGACAATGATCATTTATCAGAGGTTTTCATTTTAAGAATAAAAGTTTGTAAAAAAAATAATAATAATAATAACCTTGGACAGGACCTATACCGTACTGGCAATGACTACATAAATACTTAGTATTTATGTAGTCATTGGTACTGGCAACTAGATAACCTCTGCCAAAGGATTCACGTCATATCCAAAATAAAGTTTCATACAATTGAAAACGCAATCATCATGGAGCAATAAAAAGTAAGCAGATGATCAGAACAATCCGTGATTTATTTTAAGCAAAGTATTAGAGTGTAGATAACATTTTTAGTTAAGATTTTTGTAAAATAAAGATGGCGGCTTCATTTTTTACCACAAGCCTTTTTTCTAAATGACGTTAAATGAGATTTAAGTCAATAGCGTTGATACATGCAAGGACGTTCTATTAAGACATCGCCTTAGAGTAGGAAGATCATTAGCATGCTAGGTATAAAACAGAAGCGCACAGTAAGAATAGAACATAGCACTTTGCAATTCCCTCACGTACACTTGTACTTCAAAGTGAAATAAAGTTTGGCGCCTATCTAAATAATGGTAGAGAGAAAAAGCACATTTAATTAATTGAATAGCCACGATGTACGATCGGTTTTAAAATGTCAAGATGAGTATATTTTATCGTCAAACTCGTAATGTAAAAATAAGATTACATTTTGCATATGAAAAGTTGAATACACGTGTACAAGTTAAAATAAGAATTCAACACTCCAATAATTATAAAACAAACAAGACATATAAGTCTTGTGTAGTGAGATTACTTTTGGTATCTTTCCTAAATAGAGTGTTTCTGATTGAAGGACGTTGTTGGGTTTGTGTCGCTACAGTTTTAAAATTCTAAAAAGTTTTTTTTGTGGAATCACAGTCTACCTTCACATTTTTTTATGTAAATAATATTACCACACACTGATAATCTAAAAGTTCAAAATAGAATTTAAGAAGTTTGTTTCCTGTTCAACATTGAATATAAACACACAAATTGAAATGAGAATTCAAGGCTTAGTAATTATCTGACTTGCAAGTCCTTCATAGTGATATGTGGTGTACCAAAACAACTGGTAAAACATACCTGATTAAACCATCTTCCTTTGCATTGTTTGGAAAAGTTGTAAAGCATTTGTGTTGTTTTATTCGCACAGTTTTCAATCGTATTTTGTGATGAAAATAATTCAGGCGATCACTTAATTGAAAACGTTTGTTTTTCCTTTTCAACATTGAATATAAACACACAATTTGGAATTAGAATTCAAGGCTTAGTAATTATCTCAGTTGGAAGTCCTTCTTAGTGATATGTGGTGTAAACAAACACCTGCTAAAATATTCTTGATTAAATCATCTTCCTTTGCATTGATTGGAAAAGTTGTAAAGCATTTGTGTTGTTTTATTCGCACAGTTTTCATTCGTATTTTGTGATGAAAATAATTCAGGCGATCACTTAATTGAAAACGTTTGTTTTTCCTTTTCAACATTGAATATAAACACACAATTTGAAATTAGAATTCAAGGCTTAGTAATTATCTCAGTTGGAAGTCCTTCGTAGTGATATGTGGTGTACCCAAACAAGTGGTAAAATATTCCTGATTAAATCATCTTCCCTTGCATTGATTAGAAAAGTTGTAAAGCATTTGTATTGTTTTATTCGCACAGTTTTCAATCGTATTTTGTGTTATAAATAATTCAGGCGATCACTTAAAAACGTTTGTTTTTCCTTTTCAACATTGAATATAAACACACAAGTTGAAATGAGAATTCAAGGCTTAGTAATTATCTCAGTTACAAATCCTTCATAGTGATATGTGATGTACCCAAACAAGTGGTAAAATATTTCTGATTAATCCTTTGCATGGATTGGAAAAGTTTGATTATAAGCTCAATTTTACATCATATTTCGTGATGTATTTAATGCAGACAAACACATAAACATGGATTTTGTTTACGTTATAAATTAAATTTAAACATTCAAGTTGAAATTAGAACATAAGGTTTTGTATTATCTCACATCTGCGTGTTTCACAATACAATATGGTTTGTCATTTATCCAAGTAAGTGCTGGGTAAAAAATATAAATGCTGATTTCTACCCATTGTTGATTGAGGGCTAGCTATGCTAACAATTTTTCAATTGTGAAAGCTTCAAAATATTAGTTTAATTTTTTTTTTAAGCCACACGTTTCCCATCACATTTGTGATGTAAATAATTCAAACACTAAATAGAGAATTTTCAACGTTCCAAATTAAACAAAACATACAAGTTGAAATGAGTAATCTAGACTTTGTAATTATCTCAAATACATCTCAATCTTCTTTAGTGAGATGTGAGATGTGGAAAAAAAATTTTTTTCAATTTTTATTTTATTGGTTTTTTTATGTATATTGCATTATTAATGCTTAATTTTTTTTAGAAAATGTTTTTTATTTACAGAGGGGGGACAAATTATTAGACTAAAGTGCATTTTCTAAAAAACAAAATTAAGCAATAATAATGCAATATACATAAGAAAAACCAAAAAAAAATAAAAATTGAAAAAAAAAATTTTAATCCCTAAAAATGGGCACTTTTTATAAGACAACAAATCTTTGGGTTATCTTAGACAAAAGTACATATCAAACCCTACATTTTGAGATGATGAATTTTTTTTTTACCATACTTTTACCAAAAATGGCGGGCACTTCAATTTTTGCCGAAAAATGCCGATTGCGAAAGGAAAAATAATTTTAAAAAAAAATTAATTATATCATGAGTTACCGACATAAAAATACATGTTTTCCCAAATTTTGAAAAAATTTCAACCATTTTTCCTGTAAATATCGCTAATTAAATATAAAAAAAAGTGCGAGAAATAGTTTTTTGGGGTTAGGATGAATTTTTTAAGTAATCCTACCTTATGGATCGATATTCTATTTCATCATGGTCATTTTCCATTTTTTTAAATTTTTCCACGACCCCTGGTGCCGGAGATATAAATAAATAGTGAAGCGATGCACTCGAAAAACGTCAACAATGCGTTTTATGCCACTTTTCTCGCGAAGCCATGCATAAAAAAACTCACAAAATTAGTTACCGTCTCATCTTTATGCATAAAACCGAAAAAAAAAATGAAAAAAAGAAAAAAAAATTGCACTTAATTGATATAACACTTTTCACCACCATTTTCGTCTTATTTCACTGTACTTTGCTAAAAATCCATCGATTCGTAAAGTTGTTAATTTTTTAATTTTATATTAATATATTATATAGAATAGACGTACAAATTGAAAAGGGAAATCACGGCTTTGTAATTGTATCACGTACATTTCCTTCGCAGTGGGATATCTATTGAAGCAAGTGTAGAATGTAGATATAAAACATTTGCCCAAGAAACTGCAGAGTACAAAATACAACTGATTTAACAGAATTAATTTGCTAATTTCGAATAGAAAAGTTGTAAAAACTAAGTAGAAACGGTTTACCGTCAACTTTCATGATGTGAAATAATTCTGGTAAACTCTACTCAAAACGTTTTGTTTTATTTTACTGTAAAATGTAATTTATACGTACAAGGTGACATGAGAATTCAAGGCTTTGAAATTATCACACGTAAATGTGTCTTTGTAATTACAAATATAGATAAAGAGATATTGTTTGGCGACAATCCAAGCAACTGCAGAGTGGGAAAATACATCGATTACGTAGGCATGTTGTGCTATAAATTCGTTAATAAGTACAATTTTTCTTGGTAGTATATTTTCATATAACATCTCGTAATGTAAACATTTTTAATAATAATAAATATAAAATTAATAAGTGTTTTATGGTAATATAATAATTTATAGAAAGATATAATTCTCTTTAACATTTTTTTTATATAATAAACTTAAAATATTTTCTTCACATAAACTAACAAATAAAAATATACGCCCTATACATTTACTAAATACATCATAGAGAACAATAATAAAACAATATAATTTCTTACACGTAATTCAATTTCTAGCACAGTAAGCAATGACCATTTAGACCATACAGTATCGATTGCCAGTATATTAGTTGTCCTTCTGTATATTGTACTGTACCAGACCAATTCTAATAGCATAAAAATACACCATATCAGCATAAAGTGTAGTATATTTGTAATTCAAACATTTTAATTTGACACCATATTTTCTAAAGAATATTCTTGTTTTTAAAATTAATGTTTTTTCTTGTTTTAATGTGCACAGATATCAAATGTTTCCTGAATTTGAACTGAAACATTATAAATACATGTCAACCGTATTTATCAAACAGATAGAATTACTTTTACAGTAATTTTTTGTTTGTTTCAAAATAATATAGTAATTATTGAAAATTGACGTTTTGAATGGTTAGACCATTTTTAATTTTAAAACCACATATAAGTTACAAAGGAGCCAACCAATCTGGGATTGCACTGAATTACATCGAAGTTGTAAATAAAGGGAAAATAAATACTCCTTTTAAATAACGCATTAGACTTAGTTATTCTTGATAGTTTTCTAAAAAAGGTGAAAAATGTTTGCTAAATAATACAAGGAACAATTGAATTATTAGGCACTTTAGTTTTGATAGCGGTTTTGAATCTTGTCTCATAGAAGGAATTCTGAATAAAAATGTGAAGGTAAGTTGGTAAGTGACTTCGAAACAATATTCAGATGTCTTCCTCGGGGATACATACTCAGGGCAACTTTTACTAACAGTTGTGAATGATTTACTGAAAGAACTTTTCGATAGAATAATAAATGGTTTTACTGATAATGTAGCTATGCAGAATGTGCAACGTAGAAGAAAGTTTTAACAGAGAAATTACTTGGTTAATTTTTAAAAAATGGTGTAGAGAGTATGAAATATGTATAGATCTTGAGGTCACATTTTAAATATGATAGTTAACGTTAAAAAAATCAAACTCATTAATTTGTCTTACGAGAATATGCATTTGGGGAAAATATATTTTAGTGCAATGTGAAGACTCTTCTTTATTCGTTTCAGTATTTCCTTTAGTCAAAGAAATGTATATCTCACACATTGTTACTCATTAATTTTATAATAAATATAAAAAAACAAACAATCCAATAAAAGTAAGTTAAATTCGAGTATAAAAAAGTAATAAATATTTCTTAAATAAAAATAGGCCACTTTTATACATTTAAATCTGTATCACATGTTTATGCATTCTATATTATGCCTGTATATATTCGGAAATTACGAATAAAAAACCAATTATCTGTTTTAATATATTTATCAGTTTGATTCTCTTTTACTGTTTAAACAATTTAACTTATTTCAGCCAAGACATGTACTTATGTACAAATTTATGAGATATTTGCTTATAGGAGCAGTGACATTTGTAATGTCATTGAACACTATTATACACAAGGAGTATATTCATTTTAAAAAAGAGTAATTAAATGGCCGTAAATTTTAAATCTATTCCCTTAAAATGTCGAGCAAGTATCAAATAAAATTATTTGTTACATGTAAAAAGAAAAATGAATTTTTATTTTGAATTTAGTGTTGGCGTCCAAGATGGTTCAAATGATTTATTAACTTTATATTGAACTTAAATATTTCTTGTTAGGATGGATGTGTTTGTGTATGTATATACTGTTATTACTTTAAAATTTATTCTATTTGGAACAATATACTATATAACATGTACGATTTATTTATATATTCGAGGTCTTTCCATATCGAACTGCTTGAGGTATCAAGAGAACTGCGTTCGCGATGTCAACAATTTAATTATTCAGGACACTATTTTGAAATTGTGAGTGATAAGAAGAAATTAAGTATGTTAAGCTTTTTTGACACCATATTCGAAAAGAGAATCTCTAAATTCTTTGTATTAGTGAGGTAAACTTACGTGAAATTTCTACCTCAAACCATTTGAGCACAATAAATTTGATACAGTTGGTCTGAAACACCTGTTATAATATAGGAATTTAATACACACTCCCACTCCTGCAAGATATATACACTTTTTAGTTTAAGGCATTTCAAAGAGCTGGTGGTATAGTTGGAAGCCGTTTGGGAACTAAGTCGATGTGCTCAAAAATCAAAAGTTAGTTTTTACGTACTGTATATTGTGGTTTACATCAACTTTCTATCTTAAACCATTTGCCCATAAAATATATTGGCCAGCTCTTGTTCTCTTCCGACCCAGAAGCTATTGGGCAAGGGATTATTATTTTATATTATTTTGTTCCTTTTTTATAAGGCAATGATGATCAAAACAACGAGAAATAACAAAATATTTTAGTTTAGGCTATATTATTTATATAAAGAAATCCTTTTATTTCATTGATAATTTATATTATGCTTTGTTTATATATATATATATATATATATATATATATATTTTTTTTTTTGAAAGGAAAGAGAGAGAGAGAGAGAGAGAGAGAGAGAGAGAGAGAGAGAGAGAGAGAGAGAGAGAGAGAGAGACGCACCCGATATACATGGTGATGTGGTAAGCGGCTTTTTGGGGGCTCAAAAGTTTTAATTTGCCGTCCTCAATAAGAGGTTTATGTACTTTATGTAGCCTATAGTTTGAAATCTGACAGCTACAGCATAAAGGAATTTTGGTATAGATAGTTAATTATACAGATAATGAATTTATTTATTTTTGAAGCTAGGTTAGGACTATCCCGTTCTCCTTTTCACCTGACACCAACCAGTATGGCAGTTGATTGTATATGTTTGCTGAACTATTAACTTAAATTTATAATTTTTAAATTTTTTTGTTAAAACCGCTTAAATCGGTTTAATATACTGTAAGTCGGTTCATAACGGTAAAGCTAGTTTGTGAATCGTTAACAATTCAATAATGATTATTTCATCCATTTATGCAGATTGATCAAATTAAAGCACAATATTAGAAACAGATATTATAACGAAAGAAAATTACAAGAGATACAATAAAAGAACTCGTAATTTCTCAGTGATTTATTACAATATCGAAGTTCTTTTACAATGACGACTTTAAAATCTCACTGAATAAAATTGCTTTCTATATTGACGCCTTCAACAAGACATAAATCAGATAGTTATTTATCATTCTAACAAGAGAATGTTTCCTTTGTGCGAAGTCGTGCACAATTTCATATTATAAACAATAATTTTAAATAAATATAAAGTCATTCAGCATTGCATGTTGTGTTACAATGTGAGAGTCTATTCATAACTCATTAGCAACACGTGTCATTTCCCAGCTCATTAATAATAAATTGTCTTCTCTAACGCAATCTTACAATACCCTCGTTCATGTCTCCATTCAAGTAGCGTGCATGCTTATATTAGGAGAAGAATAAAGCTTCTCGGAAGCTTTCACGCTTGCAAATGAAATTATTGGTATTTAATAAGTACTTATTCGTTATGTTATTATTTAAATAATTCTAATTTAATTCATAGCAAAATTATAATAAGGACAGATACATGATAGATAACTTTAAAGAGGATTATAGTTATGAGTGTAAAATTGAAGGATGAAATATGCAGATTTTTGTTCAAAATGTCTATAAAAAGTAATAACGACTTTCTTCAATTAAAGCGGGAAAAAACACGATACAAGAATATTTCAAACTTTCTTACACCATCCGCAAGATCAAAACAAAAAACGATGTTTCTCACCAAAAATATATTAAAAGAATAAATGTAAATTCCTTTAGTTTTCTAATTACTTATTTCTCGTGGCAGGTAAGTTAATTTAAAAGGGTCCCCCGTCATCAAATTTCTTTCATTTTTATTTAAATATTTGTATATTTGTTAGACTGAAATCGATTTTATAATTCGGGCGTTCGTTTTGTTTTAATAATATTCTAGAACCAGACAAACCGTTACTTGCAATTTCTCACACTTCGTCTAGTCATTAATCTTCTCATTTCATAAAAATATGAAGGAGATTGGTACAACCGATTTTGATAAAATATAAATCTTTATTAAGGATCTATGGCCGATTTTTTTTCTTTTGAGGGTGCTTTATGTTATAATAATGAAATACAGATGAAACAAAACAAAAACTTTTATTGTCTCTAACTTTCAAAAAACACATTCCTTGTGGTTGATATTCTTATATACTATCTGTTACACCAAGGATCCCACAGGTTTTACATAGGTAGTCTATGCAAAGAAAACAAATTCAATATCTCAAGAAGCCTAAGAGATATTTATGAATTCACGAAAACACATTTTATACCTTTCAACCCCCTTATGGGTTATATTCAGTAAATCTTTTTTGAGTCCTTATGATATGAATTTACTCGGCAAATTCCATGCTTTTGAATCCGCTCCTTTGGTCTAAGTCAGTAATATTTGTTTTATGGGTCTAAATTAAATATTTGTTTGGCATATTCTTAAGTTATACATAGCACATGTAAATATAATAAACTTCAGTGTGAAATGTTTGTGTTTACTGTAATTGTAAGTGTTAAAACATTCTAGATTTTTTTATAATAAAAAAATCTTCGAAAAATTCTAATAAAAATTAGTTAATGTTAGTTGAAATTAACGCACTCTTTGAATTCCGAAAACTATTTAACTGCATATTTAGGATCAATTCTAGTCGTTCCTCACACATTCAAGCAATTACATACAAAAGTAAAAATATTTTATAAAGTGAAGCCATGTTAGTAAATATTTGTGCTTGTAAAGTCCAGGTTAAAGAATTGTCATAATATGCTACAGCCAAGCCTATGACAATATGTAACACAATAACAACCGATGATACTCTCCAAGTTAAACTCTGACAATAGGTTTGGAAAACAAAGGTATACAGAGGAAATTACACAGCTGGTATTAACCTTCCTAAACAAGTGAAACTAACGTATTTCCATATAAGAATACAGGAAAATTTATCCATTCATGTATGGTCACATTCTAAATTCCTGTGGTTATGGAAATTGCTCTAAGTTAGTTAATGGTGTAATCTAACACATAATGCGAAACACAATAACTAAGTAGTTATGTTTGTATTATACATTTTTGATAAATAAATTCTACCTTTGAAGCAGATAAGCCCTTCCAGTAATTTATGGATTATTTATTTACTTTAAATTTTCTGTAAAATGACAATTAAATAATAAAATATATTTGTATAAGTACGCTAAAACTTACTTCAATATTTCTATTGTAAACTGCCTAAAAGAAGAATCTACAATCTTTAAAAATATATATTTGTTAATTGGTGTATTTTCAACTGAAGCCGTTATGAAAATGCTAAAAGTTTTTGTTTTAATATTTGTTTTTAATCAAATTATGATAAGGTTATATCTTTTGTTTCTTTTGTAAAACTCTATAGTTATAAATCGGTATTATTATGTCAAAAGTATGATGAGACCTAATGAATATCAAACTTTTAGCGAATTTTTAATTATAAAAATTCCAATTACTCACGTCTTTCTCGTAGAAACGTGACACTCGATACTATGAAATGTCTATATAAAATTTAGGAACAATTTGACAAATTTCAGCTCTCTATTTATACACAATCTATTTATACATTAGAATCGTAACATGTGCATAAAGGACACTAGCTCTCCTAGCTGCTGTATTGGAAAATATCCGGTGAAGAAAGTTTATTTTACAGAAACCCCAGTGTATTCAGAACATAATTGTGTATTTTGAACATTTGATTATCTAATGATTGTTTCTTTAGATTTCAACAGTCACCATGTTGTCTTATACAGGTGCGGAATGTGTTCAGTGTTTTTATGGTTTCATGAATGATGTTCCGTAACTTTCTGTTCATGGGATATTCAGAACATATTACAAAAAGGAACCACTTCAAACAGACGATACTGTAAAGTACACACGTTTCCTTATAACATGTTTTTACTTGTTGTTTGAAGGCGAGAAACCTCTCTGTCATCATCACAATAAAAGAAAAGAAGTAAAAAAAAGACTTCAAGCCTTCCAATACTTAATAGCGTCAGGGTCGAAGAGAAGAAAATTTGGTTTCACAAACCTAGCATGAAAAATGAAAAAAAATTGTTTTAAGTGTTTTGTAATGAGACTGGGAAGAATCTGGAAATAAATTTAGTCGAGGTTATATGCATTTTGAGTTGCAGTCGATATATCCTAAAGTTACACCCTAGAGTTTAATCAAAACTCAGACCCCGGATTAACTAGCACGTACACACTAATGTAAGCCACAGAGGGTTTTACAACTAGTTCTGTAACATATAAAGAGAGATGTAAGACTAGGCATAGTTTCAGAATAACTAATGGAAGAACTGCTTCAGGCTTCAGTTCGTAGCTCAAAGTAATCCAACTAAATATGGTAACTTAAAACACTCTCGATTATGTTGGGGCTCCCAACATATGGATTTTACAAAATATAGAGGTTACCTAAAAAAAGTATATTTTTCAGCAAAGTTTGAAACGTCTTTCATAAATGTACGTTTAGGCCTAGGTGCAAATACAATTTAGTTTAGGAACCAAATTAAACCCGGTTATTTTATTAAATTCGCAAATAATGGTTTTAATAAAATGTACGATGATGACTTTCATACTTTTGGAACTAATAATTAAAAGGTATCAATCAACACATGTTAGAATGCTTCGTTTTCTCAAAATTGAAAAAAAAAATAGGACGATAAAATTACACAAGTGTGCTTTTAAGAAGAGGGCACACTCCAACATTACAGTTTCAAAATTTTCCGCGCCCTCAATTACAGATTTCTAAACCGTTGGAATGGTAGGAACGGACTTCCTGATATTGGACTTTTGTTAGATTAAGTAAAGAATATTGTATTCTGTGGCGATTCGAGATTGCACTACCTACGAGAGAGTGACTAACAGGCTCATCTTGAAACTTTTTAAAACGGAATATGCAATTTTAAATGTTTTTGAAGATTTCACAAAAATAAAACTTCGATTACAAATATGATAGCAAGAAAACAGGACAACCTGCGATGACCTTGTATATCAACTCATTTACAAATGTAATATCCATAAAAATACTAGCCTATTCAATAAATTAAAAAACTGTATTTCCCTTTCTACCCTATGCCTGGACAAACGCCAAACTATATTTCACAGTGAAGGACATTTGTACGAGAACTGTTACGTGAGGGAATTGCAAAGCGCCGAATTCTCATCTCACCGTGCACGTTTGTATTTTATGAGTAATTCTATGAATTCCTACTATATAAGAGATATCTAAATTGTTTGGAATTCGACATGTAATAGAAATATTTACTGATGTGAATCTATACAATATGTATATAGGATAAATTCTCTTCTCCAATAGTTTAATATATAGATAATTATTTAACGTAATTAAAATATTGTCTTTTCATCGTACACGATTTATAAACCTAAACTGTGATTTGTTTATAAAAGAATAAACTCTATGAAATTTTAAGTGAGTAAATTAAATAAATATATAGAAAGTTTAAACTTAAGTACTTGATTAACAAAAGCGAAGCATTATTCGATTTTGTCTTTAACATTTGCTTTCTTTCTGTATATTTGTGTCTGTGTTTTTACGCAATCCCCTTCAGGAGCTCACCATAGTCAGTACTGCCGTGGCAATCCCGAGACACCGTGGCATAATCTACATTTCAGTTGGGCTCTATCCTGTGTGTAGATGAGCGATGCGATAAGTTACAAGTAAACAGTAAACAAAATGAGACAAAAGTGAAACTCAAAGTGGCTATATTTTTTCTGAAGAAATTTTAAAAATGAGAACGTTTGTTCCAAATTTCGGTTCAAAGAATCAATAGTCATAAAAATAGCATTTTTCATACAAAATACTAAAGATATATTTTCACCCCTGCATTTTTTTAGATGCAGCGGAAAATGTCGGAGATCAAAAAAACGGGTACTAAAAATCAGGCTTCGTGATGCTGGCCTAGGTCATCTCAAGAAGGCATTGGTGAAAATAATATAAATCTGGATGTTGCACGATCTTTTTAAAGGCAGTTGGACTTTAAAATACGTCTAAAATGAAAATTATAATTCTATCAAAATTTTAAACTTCGTAAACAAATTTGAAAAGCAGGAATTTACCATTCCTTCTTCAAATACCGAATTCAAGAATTGGAATTAGAACTTTTCACGGCAATATCTATGCCTATGTGCTTTGGATTACAAAATTATAATTTAAAATATCAGGGTTTTAACTGGAACGGCTAACAAATTTCAAGTACATCATATTTTATTGAAAAGAGAGGAAAATAATGGCAATTTCCAATTTCTCTCAAGTAGTATATGAAACCATTATTTGCAGTTGCCAACACATATACTGCAAATATATTTCTTCAAAGGACTTGAAATATGTAATGTTCCAAACATGCTGTTAAAGTAAAAGGAAATAATTTCTGTCACCAAATATATCAACTGACTACCCACCATATTATCATCCTAAGGAACTGGTATTTTTATTTGATATACATTAAATGCACATGTAAATGGGCATGATTAAATTGGTTATTAATAAATTCGTTCATACTGAACTTGGTTTTCAATTCTCTGTACAGCTGTTCCACATTAAAATTCAATCAAATCTGTACATGTGATCTAATTTAGGAAATAGGTTGTAATATGTGACTTCTATGTTAATTAACCCATAAATTTTAACAGCTGTATCGTGAGCTTAATATTGTTAAATATAAACACCGGTTGAGTGACAAATTATTTTCGAGATTGCTAACTATTTTAGTTTAACTCTTTCTCCTAGTCATTCCATCAGATCGTTTGAATAGTTTCATACTATTTGATTTTATGTTTATGGTATACGTAGCCTTTGTACGTACAAACTAATGTCAAATTCAAATTCAACGTACGAAAGTACTTTAATATTTATATATTATTAAAACCAATCTTTATTTTCAGAATTCTAGAGGCGTTTTTTCATACGAGAATCTAAGTCAGGGGCGAAATAGGCAATCTGACTACACACATATTGTGAAAAGTTGTGTTCTGCAGATCTTCGGTTAGTGGTCGGTTTCAAATCTATGGCGTCAAGTTAAGGTCTAAAGCTAAAGTCTAGTCACTGTGAAATGGAGAACTAACAAGAAAGCACACAAGGGAGGGAACTTTCATTTTAGGTTTGTGAAGTATGAAATTTAAGTCTATGATAAATAGCGAAGAGAAGCGGAAATTTGGGGAAGGATTGGTAGTGGATTTTTTTTTAATAAAGAGAGACAGGTGAGGTAGACAGATGTGTAAAAGAGTGGAAGAACTGTCAGGAAGTAACTGAAGAAGGTGGTCTGGCTCTCTAAGAAGTTATTGTGATATCTTGGCCAGCCCATTAAGAACACCTGGACCTAAAAAGAAGAGATGGGTTTTGATTATGTAGGCCTATTCTCTCAAAGGCATAGAGCCTTGCTCAAGTAGAGAAGTACGAGACTTTTGTGTTATGCAATTCCCTCTCTTCGCAAATACGCAAAAATCGAAACAATTTAGTTCGTTTCTGTGTTAAGGTGGGAAAAGTCTCATTTTAGTCTAATTTGTATTATACGTTTACAATTTTTATTACTTTAAAATACAAATGCACAAATTTTAAAATACCGTCAATTGAAATGGTTTTTTTCTCAAGTTTCTTATTAACTATTTTAATTAAGCTATAATTTTCTACAGCATTGCAACATTAACATCAAAGTCGAAATTGTCAGTCACCACAAATATCAATACAAAACATTCAAGTCCTATCACTAAAACTTGTTTAAATCAGCTGTGTGCTGTGTATTGTTGTTGTAATTGTATTATTTGACAAATTACGATAATGAATCGTAATATTAGCAGCAAAAACAGAAGGTAGATAGAATTTGATGTCAACGATGCAATATAACACTGTGGTGGTAGTAATTGCTTTAAACATAATAATAGATTATTAGAAGAGTGAACATTCACGATAATCCGATCAATAACAGGAGGGATGGAATGCAGTCATTGCACTGAATACCTGGAACTATCCGAGAGGTCTGTACATTCTGCTTCCATTGCAAACATTACCTGGTGCAATATTAAGTTAAATATGTGAAAATAGTTTGATCGTAATGAAGACCATTTGAATATCTCAACACATTTTTAAGTAGATTACTTTTTAACGATGTAAAACTTTTTTTAAATAAATGTAAGTATTTTTATTAATGAATATGAACTTATCTCGTTTTTGTAGGAAAGGTTCTGGGATTAACCACCTGCGGCTTAAAACGTTATGATGTTGACTACTTGATAAATGTGAAGAGTTAGAATTGGAACCGAATTTTGGTTGTGGAAACTGTAATTACTGCGATGAGAGCATTTGCTGACTACAAATTACGTAATTGAAAAGCCATTTAACAGTTCTATATTCTTGACTGGCGTTCCTGTCACAGATTGTAAAGTTCGAAATAATAATGTTGTGTCTAAAATAATAAGTTATACATTTAAGTAAATAAGGCAGTATTAATTTTTAGATAGTAAAATAGATGCAAGGTTTAAAAACATTATAAACAAAAAATCTAATTAAGCAGTTTTCTCAGTACATTTACAAACTTAAATTTACAAAAAATATAATAGCCTCTGGTCAGACATACATGTGAGAATAGTTTTAGATGAAATACTCAAACCCTGTCAATTAACTACATACTACCAATATTGGTTTTAGAATTTACTAAGAAGTATGCATTTAATTATGTTTAAACTACATATTTTGGTATTCAAGGTTCAACAATTATATTCAGGTTATAACTTCATTATCGTATAAGGTGGGATCATCATTAAGTGAAGTTATCATTAGCATATTATTACATAATTTGTAGAGTCGAATTCCGTTTATCTCAATAACGATATCTTTTTTTTTTCTTTTTTTTTTTTTAACTTTGGACAATTTGTATTGTCAATTATCGTATTCAGAGTATACAATAAAGTAGAGAATATATTTAAAAACCTTCTAGACATAAAAGTATGTTTTTGGTATATGTATATAAGAGAACACTTACTTCCAGTTTTGATAGTTTTACATTTTGGCGGGCATCTTGGAACCGCCAACGTTAAACTTTTAAAATAGAAATGGGGTCATGTGACACATGTTTTTACATTTCTTTTCTATTATGCATTCAATGGTGTAATCCGTTTTTTATATCTCATTTCCTTAAAAAGTTATCAACAAATATAACTACAGAATATTTAAAACTGTAATTTTATTTACAGGTGGGCAAATGAGTTTGTACCTTACCATTAAACATGTACATGACCTTGTTCCTCTGGATTACTAAGTATTTGGATATTTAAAAAGTAAGATGTATTATTTTAACTAAGTAGAAAACTTAAATGAACTACAAAATAGGATACGAACAGAAATTAACTCTATTACTGATCAGACAATTTCTAAAATAGTTGGTGAAATTTATAAACATTTAGGACTGTGCTAAATACTACTGGGGCAACAATTTGTGCATCTTTGAAAATCAAAAGTTCAAAACTACAACAAGTACGTGTTAAAGATATGTACCCAACTCGTTTATCCACCTGTACGTTAATATTTCAAATGTTCTGTAGTTGCATTAGTTGATAACATTTCATGGAAATGAGAAATAATCAAACTTATTCCACCATCAAACAAAAAATTAAAATTTTTTTAAAACACATGTGAATTGACTCAATTATTATTAAAAGAATTAAACCTAATTTCAAGACAGCGGATCCTAGATTGCTGCTGAAATTAAAACCTATCATCAAAACTGGAAGGAAATTATATCTAATAAACACATAAGAAAACAAACTATTTGTGTTCAGCCGTTTTAAAGATTACTTATATATTTTACACTTTAAAAACATACGGTATATAATAAAGTATTTTTAAACTTAGCTAAAGAAAATTAAATTCACATATGTTACAATTAGGTTACCTTATGTATTTTTTAGATTATGTTTTGAGTTATTTATGAATCACAATCTGTTACCTTAGTCCAAAAAGAAATATATAAAATTTGTTTTAAATAACTATATAGAAGACCGATAATTACTGCTAGGTACAATAATTTATTTGACTCTGACATTTAGAGCAAATTCTAGGGTAGAAATTGAGTCTCAGATACACAATGGAACAAGTGAGAGAACTTCGTTTTTATCCCAACTAAACATATCAGCTGGAACTGAACATTCCCCAAACTTCAGAGTGGAAGATTTTTTAAATTACAAAAAATGTATTACAACAATAATAACAAGATATTATGCAGTAGATATAATTATTGTAAAAATATACAAAACAACAACCAATTTTCGACTAAACGACGGTTTGACTAAAGAGTGTATAAATGCCATCCTGAAGGGTAGAGTTTGTTTTACATTTGAGAAAAATATATAAAAAATATGTTTGAAGAATATTGTGAAATTAAAGTCAAAACATGTTGTAAAAATAATGATCCCTGAACATTTCATACTAGGTCTCACTAGATCGAATCGAAAAGCTTGATTTCCCATCTGTAAATAACTTATAAATTTGAGAAGAATTTATTTATTCAGTGTGGAGAGAGATGAGGGAGAGTATTGAACGAACAGGTTAAAATATCACTTGATTTATGGCATTGTTTTCTGTCGACGCCAGCCTGCTCTCTTATATACAGGATGATTCAAAAATATGTAACCAATCTTGAGGAAATGATTGTAGATGTAAAACTATAGATGACATATATCTCGAAACTATTGGTTTCCGTCTGACTTTTGGTTTGTGTATTTGTTCAAGAAAAGTATGTACAGGGTGTTTCCTAAAACGTCAGCAGTTTATTCCGCACATCATAACCAATGAAAAAGTTTATGTAAACATACATCTTAAAAATGCTTAGTTTTTTAACTACCCTCCATTTTCCATTAAACTAAAAAATCATACCTTTTTAACGGTAAAGGAAGTGGAGTTAAAATTTTCAATTTTCAATGATATTTTTTAGTGTTATGATCAAAAATAATCAACCGATATCCCCTGCCCATTTCAAAAAGACGACTTTTTAACCTTTTAAAGTCAAGTATCTGAAAATCCGTTAATTTTACAATATATTTACAGGAGACAGAATATTTTTCTTTTTTGACGACAAACAAACCTCTTTTATATTTTTTGCCATAGCTTGAGTTATCGAGAAAAAATACTAAACATTAAATCTTGGTAATTTGTGTGTGAATTTAGTAAATCTTTACCTCCGAATATTCCTGTAGCTGAAAGGACTACTAAAAATTCGATAACTAAGTTATCGATACATAGAATAACAGGTAACAATCGATTAAGAAAGCTTTTAGTTTTAAGAATATTACAATGTTATAGACTATATGTTGTTGCATTTCGATCCACTTATTCAGTGTGATCAATAGCAATAGACTAACTAGGATTATATTTGAATTTACTACAACCACAACAATAATTTGTTATTAATTAGCTGTTGTCCAACGTTAATTCACTTTTTTAACCAGCTGTAGAATGTTCATTTAAATGTGACTTTTTTAATTAAGCGTTACGATTTTTATCAATGTTTTGGGTGTATTAAACAGCTGTTCCTTTAACATATTTGTCTGCCATGTAGGCTACTTTAAGCCTACAGATTTATTAGGCATTACAAGAAAACACAAAAAATGTATGATATAAGTTAGAACACATTATTATTGGGTGAGTCGATAACTTAGTTATTCTTTAAGCCACAAGTAATTTGCAGAATTCAAAACAACAATTTTGGTTCCTGTCAATCTAGGGTGTTGTGGACAATTAGCAAGAAGTAATGTTTTCATTTGTTTCGATAAATTTTAAGCTACAGGATGAATAAAATAAAAAAGATTGTGTGTCGTTAAAAAGTAAAATATTTTATCTCTTGTAAATATTTTGTGGAGTTAACAGTTTTTCAGATATTCAACGTTAAAAAGTTTAAATAGCCTCCATTTTGAAATTAGTAAATGTTATCAGTTGACTTTTTTTTAAATGGGTGTTTATAGTACTAAGTAGCAACAAAAATTTCAAATCCATATGATTTACTAAAATAATTAGTTTTTTTGTTAAAACACAAAATGGCTGCTAGATAGAAAACTAAGCATTTTAAGAAATATGATTATATCAATTTTTATTTATGTGAGGAATATCATTTTAAAGTTTTGGAACAATTTTTGGAAACGCTTTGTATATATTTCACTAATGGATAATATTAAAGTAGATTTGATACAAGATTATTTAACATAACGTTTACTAATACCGTATAACATAACCCAAGACTTTAGTTTGTACGTTATCAAAAACAGCGGCCGTTTTAAACATGTAGTACCGTATATGTTTAAAACCACTGAGGTAACAAAAACTGTACAGAACACAAAATATGTTTAGGGCGGAAAAGGTAGAAATGTCTAATTCTTATAATGAAAAACAAGTATATACTTTTAAACTATATCAATTATGATAACTTTGAAATATTATATACGCAATGCGAATTTAAATCAATTTTGTTCACAGATAAACATACCAATCACCTAAACTACTAATACCAAAAAACTAATACTAAATTTTTATATGTTTTCAAATATTATGTTGTTTTACATATAGGCCTATATGTAGATTTACATAGTACATAGAAATACATTTTCTGTGGGGGGCAGTGAATCGATATTGAGTATTTCACGAATATATCTGTTTTGAGAACCCTTAACACTAAGTGGGTTTTTGCAAGGATGTCTGTCAGTAGTCTATTCAGTTTTTCTTCGGGTCAAAAGATCGGGCAGATTTTGAGACAATTTGGTAACTGAATGTGTTTTGGTCATATTTTGAAAAATATTGTTTGTTCTATATCTCAAAATTTGATAGTAATTGCTATATGATAAAAACTCTAAATTATTCTAGCCAAAACAAAAAGTACTGGTCTCTAACTTGCCATACTAGTCGCCATGAGCCGGTTCGCTAGTAATGAAAAACAAATCCCCAAAAATGGTGAATGGAACTTATATAAAAGATTTATTTTTTTTATAATATACTATACAGATTTCATTATAATTTTGGTGAAATATGATTATTAATAAATTTAACCAGTATGAGCAATTTCAAGTATAACAAAAATACGGTTGAAGAATAACGGGTAAAAACGAAAACCTACATTATAATGCAATACACAAGTCCCTGATGTCATAACTAATCCAGCACCTAAATCAGTCATTTCATTGTATTTTAATATCAAACCAGATAAAGGATCTAGTCCAGAGTTACATATTTCATAATAAAGAAGCTCTACGTTCACTTGGGTAGATAAAAGTAGAAATATCAGTTCTTCAGGGTGATATGGTAGGTGAGTATTTTAGTCGCTTTCTTTAAGTGACAGAAAATAAATTTAAAATCATCTGCTTCAGCAATGAGTTCGGAATAACATATAAGTTTCTCGTGATTTTGTAGAATTATGTCTTAGCAACTGCAAATAACGTGTTCTCATAGCACTTGGAAGATATTTTATGTGACCGGAATTTTTAGCTTCCTTTCAATAAATACACTTGATCAAACTTTATGTTAATTTTATTCTATCTATTATTTTACAGAATTTTTTGTGGGAAACTTGTTATTCTTTTACCTTAATAAAAAAATGTTTAAATCAAAACAGAGCTCTGTTTTGTTCAAAAGTCTCTGTATTATTTACATAAATCATTGCAATTACATATAGGCCTAGAAAGTGGTTATATTTTTTTCGATCTAAATAAAAATAGTACAGTTTTTGTAAATTGGTAAAGTTTTTTTAAGGAAATAACGTTTTTGAATTCCACTCCACATTTTATAATCAAAATTTAGAATGTTTGTAAAAATTGTATAATCGGAGAAAATAAATAAAAATTAAAAGGAACTACTTTATAATTTCTTCAAAAAGAAGTAAGTCGTAGATATTGTTAATATTTGTTTGTTTTTTAATTTGGCAAAACTGTGGTCTAATAGAAAAATAAAATTAGATTTTTTTTCACGAAACATCATTTTCTTATTTTTTTTGGTAAGACAGATACTTTTTGTCATTTTATAAGGTACATTGTTGGTATAAAATGTGTTAATAATACGATTAAATTGAGGCCGTTAGATTAAAAAATACGTAAAATGTTCAAAATTTGATAAAACTAAGTCCGATTTTGCTCTTCCTTTAGCCAACGAACATTACAAAGACATTTCAACTAATATTTTTAATACATTTATGGATAATCTCACTAAAATTTCAACCATCGTATAATCGTGTTCTATCTAACCATAATCTGTGAACTTTTCGTAGCTCCATTGTAGAACTCACAACGACAATGGATGTAATAACAATATTTTGTAATGATTTAGGTGAAGTATTTTACTAATATAATAATTGTTCACGAGATGGAAATACTAGTATTTGATAATTAGGTCGTAGAAATAACACTGGAGTGCAAGAGCTAAGAGTTTTCTTGTTTATTAAAAGGGAAATAATTTTCTCTAATCACGTCAGGACTGTAAAAGATCCCCGGTCAAGAGATACCTGATAGAAAAGATAAAAGAGAAGGACGTAACCCAACACTACATGAAAAAATGTGTAAATCTTACTAGCGCATATCGGGATTGCCCCATCCGTACTCACTAACTTGAGCCCCAGAGGGAAGCAAGAATGAACAGTCTAGTCAACTAGAGTTGCAGAAGGTCAGTGTATGAACACTTATATATTTATTTTTTCTATTAATAACTTCTACCTCATATTTTCAATCCCATACACAACCCAGTTAGAGGTTTATATATTAGTGATATTTCGTCTTGTTTATTAATTTAGGTTTTCTTTTTTATACTTGTTCTTTTCAACCTTGTTTTTTCTTCTTTATGTTGACAATAATTTACAGAACGAATAACACCTCTGTTTATTTTAAAATGAAAGATACATTTAAGACCAAATTTTAAAATTAATTAAAGGGGAAAAAACTATATAAAATAAAAGACACTTGATGATTGCTGCATGTTAAGGCAGAGCAAAGGGCGCTTGACTCTGCCATTGTTGTGTCAAGGGCTGTTGTCTCGACAGTTATCGCAAGTTAAACTTTAGAATATCGTACGAAGCCTTTAGTTTGATGCACTTTAGTTATTGATTTGACCTTTGCTGATCTCAACTTGAGGCTTTCGCCTTGTTAACTGACACTAATTGTATCGCTTTACAGTTCTGAAACACAGCATCAGCTAAGGCTGTTTCTGTAACTGACTTGATCTCCTTTGTTCTTGTCACTGTAAGCCCTCAGTAACATTCAAACAAAGGCTCTGTTAAGTTCACCTGATGGTTGCCATTATCTCTATTTGTATCTTAAATCTCTGTAAGAAATGTAGACCGAAATAAATTCACACTTAATATCAATTCTATGTATTCTCTGTCACTTAAATGTGAAGTATATACATTTTTCATTCATTCAAAACATACAATGTTTAATAAAAGAACTCATCCTGAAATTTATATAACCAATATATTTAAATAAAAATATTTCGCTTAATTTAATCTCTGATTTTTAGAAAACTTTTCAACTACCAATTTTGTCATCTAATACTATTAAAATAGTTGTATAAATCATATTATTTTTAAACTTGATCCACCACTAATAACTGGCTAATAAAATCTTAGAATTGAACGAATAGCGGCTTGTCAGAAGATGTAAGAAAATACTTTCTTCGCTTAAAACTACACGCTAAAATAATTGTTATTATTATTTCAATAATTCTAAATATTTAACGTTTAAGTTACCGTTCGACGACGGGAACTGAATCCAAAGAGTAATCATCAATAAATATTTACCAATCATTATTTCTCATTATGTTCAGTACATCATGCATACTATGTTATATCGTTATATCCCGTCTACCATGACAACAGCACGTCCATAATAATTTATTGCCACAAATTGTAAACCTGTTTCACACTACAACCAATGAATATATCAAATATGATTATAAGCAAATTTTACAATAACCACAAAGTCAGTCAATTTATAAAATAATAGAATGACGTTTTGTATTTCACGTTGACGACCAGTAAATGTCAGCGTGCTGGGTCACAATAGGAAGAGTGAATAAATTTGTTCTCGCACACTAACACTTCACATAAAGCCAGAGTGGTGATGTTTCTCTCTTTCCTACTGTTTCAGGTATCCCTCTCGGTTAACATCGCCTTATAAAAGAGGGAAAATAAGAACAATATATACGCCTAGTCCTCGAATACTCTAATAGCGTTGGAGTCGAAAGAAACAATCAGAGAGATACAAGATAACAGATATCTGATCTGGTAAGAAAAATGAAAAAGAGGTATCTAACAGCTGACTACAGGTGTTTATTCAACTAGAGTCCTTAAGATTGCCATAAGCCCCTGAGGCTTTGTCCACTCCAAACTAGCTTACTGATATCAACTGTCCATCATCTAAAAATGCATTCCGCAACTAGAAAAAGTAACTGTTTTTCCAATGTCAAAATATCAGAGACTTTATGTATTAAGTGGGGAGTAAAATTATTGAAGGGTGTTTCGATGTTTGGTGTTTTCTTTACAAGTTCGTTATGTGTTTTGTTTGTTTTTTATTGGAAAAACCATTGTTAAGGTAGGCTATGATGGAAACTCTCACTATTCAAGCTCTGTACAACCTCTATCTCTAAAAATATATTATTGAAGTTACAGAATCAAATAAAAAGTGTTTAAATGATTTCGTTTTACTCTTGATACACGGAGTTCATGTGCATTTCAAAAACCAACTAATAAACGAGATAACAATCACTCGACCATTTTATGTAAATATCGTGGATTGTAAATTGGCAAATTTTAAGGACAAAAGATATTTCCTTATTTCCTGAAAATAAAATAAAACTGTTAAAAGTTTTTGTTTATAACAAGAGTTGGTCAAGATAGACCTGATAGGAAAGATAAAAAACTAACAACTAACCTTAGACTCCATGAAGAAAGTTGTAGATACAACTAGGGCACGGGATTATCACATCCGTATTTACAAGAGCTATAACGTACCTAAAGGTATTCAATAAGTATCCATCCTAACAATTTTGTTTTCATATGCTATCTCTGTCTGCAAAACATTGAAAAATCTTATTACATTAAATTTTATTTAATCTCCCTTAACCCTGTCTGATATTGCAATCAGTAACAGAAACAAAGTGTAACTGTTGACAGATTTACTTGATTCAGTAACTACACCAGAAATTAGTGTTCAAGAGAGATACACAAAATACGTTTTGATAGTATTGAAAAATTAATTTGTACAATGAAAATTAATCTTTCTAAAATAACCTCATTACAAAGACGTGTTAGTAGCCTATTATTAATAGGTTATAATAAATGACAAAACATTTGCATACGATTATATTGTTATACTGAAAATATTTAAATACTTTGTTAAAATGAAGTATGAATGTCCTTTTAAATTATAAATTTTTACTCCATGACCATAAGTAAAATGATTTTTGATTAAATATATGTATTGTCATGTTGATTTTAAGAGAGTATCTAATTTTCATGTTTTCAAATTTTAGGTTTTGTACCTAAATACATGAATGAATTTTTTGTTATTACAATATGGTCTGTTTGTTTTAAGGATTACTTTCTTCCATTAATTCTGTGTATATTCAGAAAATAAAATATTTTACAAACAAGTACAGTTTTACTATTATAAAACTATACTACAAAAGATAAAGTTACTTCATGTATAAATGTGGATATATTGTATAGATGAAAAAATATCTTAATGAACTAAACAACGTGCAGAGTATAAAGACAAGCCATTAAATTGTGGCGTCGAAGTTTATATGGCTCACAGCCAAATACAAAGTTATACCGTCCTAAACTTTAAACTTTATTGAACAACTCACGTGACTTAGAATGAAGTGGCGTTTAAAAAAAGAATTAAATGAGGAAACGAATTTTTATCTTCAAATGTCTAAAAATCAAATTAGGCTAGATTTGTTAAACACACCTGTAACCAATATGCTGCTTTCATGATATATATAGTGTCAATCTCTGGTGTTCCTGATACAGTTTAAATTACTTTTTTTGAAAAAAGATAACAATACAAAATATGCAGATTTTACTGGAAGTTGATTGTACAGTAGAGTTTTTTTAAATATATTTAAAATTATTTTGGTTTTTTATTTTGAAATCTATATAAACCCCTGGCATCTAGAAATATATTGTCTTAAATTTGTATGTTTATTACACTGTAATCTATGAATTAGTAGCTACTGCAATATTTAAAACATTTCCGCATTCTAATTGGGTTTTATGTTATATTAATAATTAATTTGTATTCAAATTTTCGCCCAAATTAAAGAAAACACAATTTCCTACAATTAATACTTATTATTTTCGTGACGACTTCTTAATGAACAACTCACCATTCTTAGTTGTTACATGCATACCAACCTTCTTGACATTGAAATACAACGTCTAGCATTTTAATGAGAAACACTAGTTGCTTCCAAAAACTGGCAATGTTGTTGTTATCTGTGTAAATAATTGCCTTTACTAGTTGTGTTTCAATGTCAAGGTTTGTTTCCACCTAACAAATAAGATTGATGACTTGGTCATTGAAACGTTGTCTTAAACAAATAAAATGTGTATTGTGGGACATTTTGTTTTCTTTCATTCGGTGATTAATACAAAAATAAATTTTAACAATCTAATTTAAATTTTATCATGTTGTTGTCATTTTGAAATGACTTAACACTAATAGATCAATTTTTTGCACGGTAAACGTGTTTTGATACGTGATTTACGTTCATTTTTCACACCAATAACAGAAGATCGTGTTTTAAATCATTGCATGACAATATTAATAAGCTTGTGTTGATGTGTTTTTGCTTTATTGACTCTAAAAGATATTATTGTTTTATTTCAGAAGATTCAAAAGTGTTTTCTGATGGGTTTTCATTTATATTTATTGAAAAATCAAACGAAATAAGTGTGAAAAACGCATCAAAAAGTTTGAACAAATTAGCGGTAATTCAAAATTTGCATGTTAATTAACCAACCTTATCAGTCAAAATAATGGTCGATCTACAACGAAAGGATACGACGAAGCACGAATTAGGAATCGTTTTCCGGGAGTGCTCTCTCTGATTCTAGTCCGACACCTTATTAAATCCATTTATTTTAATACGTATTACAATTTATAATGATGTAGGGAGAAGCGGCATTGGGCTTATCCCGCGGGAGGTAATGTTAGTCCACCAGTCGCTATGAACACTACGTTGGATAGTGTTCGATTATGCGACACAGAAGACGTAAATACCGTGAATTATGGTGCAGTGTGTCTCTAGTGATATTTGGTAGAACATGTTTATAAGTTGCCTAATTATTAATCAGGTAAATTACATTATCAATACTGGTTCCCTCGGTGTTGGTTGATTATAACATGTTACTCGGGTGTTTCTTTAAGTGATTCACGGATTGGGAAATTTCCATGCGGTCAGCCAAATAGGGTTGAGTCTTAGGGCTACATATACATCACTAAGTGCCCATTACCTTCCAAACCGCTATAAATCCTTCAGCGAGATAGGGGTTCAAAGGAATTGGATTGAGGATTGGATGAGGTTTCTCGGTGAAAAATTAACTAAAAAATATCTGTTTTACCTAAAGGTTTTAAAATATCTAAATGTTTTATCGTTATTAATATGATACTAAGGTACGAAAAACACAAAAGCAAAATATAATATTCAAGATCAATTTTACAAAATTGTATTTAAACGAAATATTACGTTTTCTAAATCATTTTGTAAAACTGGTGAATAAAATAAATATGGGAAAGTGGTAAAATGGTCACCAATTTTTTTTTTTTTTTAATCTAAACATTCTTAAATTAAACAGAAAAGACAGTTGGATAAATCGCGTTCGGTTCTGCCTAGTTATTTTTATTATTATTATCTGAGATAAATAATTATCGGTACACAATTTACGATCTTGTATTTAAATGTTCAAATTTTGATTTGGTAAATTGTAAGTTTTATCAGTTACATATTGGATATTTTGGCTGAGGTTTTTTCTTGAAATTCGGTTGATTTTATATATGGATATGTCAAATATACTACAATATGCAAAAGTGGATGTATGAAATTTAAAATGGCATTATCTGAATGGCATTGGGCAAATATTATGCATATTAGATGTTATATGTTATATGTTATATACTATAATGTAGAACTATAAAAATATACAGAATATTTAAGTAGCTTCAAATGCATTTAATTAATGTTGCTTTGGAACTCTTTTGTCAAAATATATCAAAAACTGTTGTTAATCTTAGCCATGTGGGGCCTCTACACAAAAGATTTTTAAAAAACCTTCCACATAAAATGATAAAACTTTGTCGATATATTCACATGCTACAGATTCAAGACAGCCGCTTGTCAGAATCCTCTCTTGTGAAAGGTTACGTTCTGAAATTTTGTGAATTACAATGCCCTAGTTACTGTTTTACTTGAGTAAGGATTAAAGGTTTTTAAATATGAAATAAATATACAACAAATGATGTAACGAAATGTGCATAAACAAGTGTATTGAAATTACGACCCCTTCATAATTATTAGGAGTGTAATTCAATAGATTGAAACTAAGTTTTAAATTGAAAAATAAACTAATATTTTTAACGAAATTATTAGCAAAAATTGGAAATGGCTTGATTTAAAGTATGAATAAGAACGGGTTAGCTTGATAGTTAAATGTTTACATTTTATACGTGGAAATCTGTAAACGATTTACAGTATAATGTTATGAAACAAAAACTACTAAAAGCAATGTTGAGATGTAAACAGTCTATGCCTTGTCATGAATATCACAACAGGAAATCCTGAGGGTCGTATTCACTTCTCCATACAATTTGTAAACATCATTTAATCCTAGCCAATCGAGTAAAGCACATATTACACATGTCATTGTGTGAGGACACTAATATTTAGCAGGATAATTTAAATAATTTTCTGTGCCAAATAAATTTCAGCTCATTATTACATCTGATTTATAAAAAAATTAATACCAGTTCGGGAGTTATCAATAAAAAAAATAAAAAAATTACAAACTGTTATGAAAACAAATTTCGCAAAATCCAACGTGGTAGTTTAGTTCAAATTTATATAGAGTTCCATATTAATGTCTCAAACCAGAGTTCCAAATCGCAAATAAAGAAAACAGGGTTCTGGAATAGTTAACATTAAATAAAATTAAAAATTGACCCCAGCTTGACCCCTGCCATTTAAAAGTCAAAGATTATCAAAAAGGCGAAGTATGAGTATTGGCGATTTGTGGCGAGCTTAATCTCTATTTAAATATATAGAATGTAAAGGAAATTCTCGAACAAACTTCACGAACTGATTGGGTAGGAAAAAACGTACTAGAAATGCAGTTTGATATACAGTCCTATCTTGCTTAGTTTGCCGTATATCCGCCAATATATGTTTAAATTTACAAAAATTTTTGAAATGATAGGATATTGAATTCAGATTTGTTAAACTTGTGTAATTTTACTTAACAGATTTCGAGATAATCGACTTTAAAATTTTGGAACAGCAGCAATTCGAAAACATACAACATAAGTTCTTGTTTTTTGGAACAAGTCTAAAACGTTAAATTTAATAAAAAAGCGTATCCCAAATATCAACTCAATGTCCTATCTATTTCCAAAGTTATATTGGTATTTTGTAAGAAAAAAAAGAAAAAGAAAAAATGAAAAAAAAGACAAATAGACGAAAAACTAACTGAAATAGATTATTGTTAAAGATTTCTTGTATATTTTGTTGTTCTACCAGATCAGTTCCTAAAGCTTAGTCTAGAATCAATGGACACGCCGTATATTATCTTATATATATATATATATATATATATATATATATATATATATATATATATATATATATATATATATATATATATATATATATATATATATAAAATTTACTAAATATGAATAGTAAAATCTAATTTCCTTACAGAATAAAAACTTTTTTGATAAAATGGTATTTTTGATAGTATTTTTTTAAAATTTTATGGATATATGAGGAAGTTAGTGCATTTTACTTCACCCTTTATTAGTTTTATACTTTCGGGAAACAAAGCCGATAGTTATGCCTGGCAGGGGGGGGGGAAGTAGGGTTTTATGATAACAGAGTTTTTAACATCATTGACATTACTTGCTTTACAATTATTTTTATCGATAGATTTTGCATAATATATATATATATATATATATATATATATATATATATATATATAATGTGTTTGTTTTCTTTTCAAATGTTTCAAACTGTCATAAAATATTACAGTAGCAACTATAGTTCAGTGATAATGCATGTTGTAGAGAGGTGGTACTACAACACAATTTATTCGATGCAGTTGAGTGAGTTTTTCAGTGACAGGATAATTTGTTTTGGACCTAATCTCCCGATTTTTCATTCCGACTTTTATCTTAGTTGATTTTTTTTTAAATAATAGACGCCAACTAAAACAACTCATGCACTCTTGATATCAGCTTTTAAATTGAAGATTTCACACATTATAAATAATAAACAATAAATGTGTATATAACATTGAGACAACTACTTTTTGTTTAAAAATCACATAAATTTTCAATATTAATTTGATAATTTAATCTACCTACAAAACAAAACATGTCAATTCCAAAGTCGTTGTTTAAAATATATAAGGATTACCTACACACGAACAGACACACACACACTTGGAAACAAACGTTCTTTTTGCCTATGGATCCTAATAATGGTTTTAAGGAACTTTTCAAGTACCCTGTATTTTCTTATTAGTTGTTATATATATATATATATAATATTATCCAGTTATAATATTAATTACTTTATATATCAAAATCCATCTCTTCAGAAAAAAACTGCAATACACGTTCCTTAATAAAAGAAAAAGAAACCTCTTCCTTCTCCTTTTTATTATTATTATCATTATATATAAATAACTCAAAATCCACTGACTGATCACGAAATTTATGGATCCGAGAAGCCTAGAGCTATAAATTTTTTAACATGATGTGGGGTAGGTCTGTAGACGCGTACTAAGAAAGAGTTTTGAAAATCTTCACTCCAAGGGTGTTTTTACCCCTAAGGGTTATATCTGAATCCATGAAGCCTAGAGCTATGATTTTTTAACATGGTTTGGGGTAGGTCTGTAGATGCGTACTAAGAAAGAGTTTTGAAAATCTTCCACTCCAATGGTGTTTTTTACCCCTAAAGCATATATCTGGATCAAAGAAACCTAGAGCTATGAATGTTTTAACATGGTTTGGGGTAGGTCTGTAGACGCGAACTAAGAAAGAGTTTTGAAAATGTTCCAATCCAAGAGTGTCTTTTACAACTAAAGCATGTCTCTGCATCCACGAAGCCTAGAGCTATGATTTTTTTTAACATGGTTTTGGGTAGGTCTATAGACGAGTACTAAGAAAGGGTTTTGTAAATTTTACACTCCAATGATGTTTTTAACCCCTAAAACAAGTATCATATCTTTGTTATTTAGGAGTCGATTTTGATAAAAATTGGTATGTTGCTGTCTTTGGGCATCATTTATTTCCATAGCACCACCATTAGGGTTGTGCTAAAAAAACAAATTCTTTATAAAACTATCTCAACTAATGCCAGGTGAAACTGGGGCCATCAGCTAGCTTTTTATATCAATAAGCATAGCTTTGATTCATAATATTTTCAGTATCTTTGTAATCTCCTAAAAATAGGTACATGGCGCTCAAAATCCATAATTTAAATGTTTTAAATTTTATTTTATTTTATACAATCATACTTTCCTACCTTTACATAAATATTTTAAACATTCTTACAATCAACAGGTTTTTTTCAATGGATGAATGTTTTATTATTAGGTTCATTTACCTATTGAACAAAAGGAGGAACGACATCCAAAACCTCGCACAATTCAAAACAAGTCTACCAACTTTGCTCTTTAATTGAAAACAACACGATTTAGAAATGTTTGAGAATAGAAAATAAAATCTGAGTGAGGCCCACTTAGCCACTTTTGCTATTTAAATTCTACAGTATTTTTAAACTACTTTTATGCTTCCATATTATTAATTTTAAAAGTTAGGCTAACAACATTGTATATTTGTGCACTTTGACTAAGATAAGACGAGGTCTTGTTTTAACGCGACCATTTGACATCCTGTATGTGTGTTTGTTACATAGTTATGGTGAAACGAACAATCGTTGTAAAATTTAAGAATAAAGTTCTTTGTAACTAGGCTGAACGACGTATGAAAAGGTTTTAAAAATTTAATTTTCTGTTTTAAAATGGCAGTTACTCAAAACATCAGGCGGTAGTTTTATTCAAGGAATAGCTGGAGGTACTCAGGTTAAGAATACAGCTAGCGTTCCAAAGTGTTAAATATAATGGCATGAACGATGCAAAAATACACTTCACATGAAAATTTGAGTTATTCGTGTTCTAAAACATTCCCACGAGAAGTTTTTACTTCAACAAAATATTTTTAAAATCATACCTCACTCACTTCTTAAGTTTACCTATCTTAAAACCTGAGATTTCTTCTAAAACATAAAATCATTTTTACGTAATTTATAAATATACATCAAAGTTGATTAGCATAAAATATAAACAGTAGTGGCAGTTTATGTTTCCAAAGAATTGGATCACCGACCACCACGGCCCATGAGTGGTGGGAGTGAGGTTTCTCGGGCAGTCAACATTCCAGTATTTATATACATCGATGAATACAGTATAATATTTATTACGGTACAACTGTAACTCTATTTAATGGTAAAACCATTAATGTAAAAAGCAAGCTACCCATAAGGTATTTAACTTTTTATTATTTCTAACTGTACGATCAAACGAAATGTACTGTTCTAAATCGTTGTTCAAGACAATGGTAAAATAAAATTTGTATTTTAAACTGTCAAATAATCCACTAGTGAGTTGGTTCAAAGTTTAGTAAAATATGAAGATACTTATACCAAGATGCAAAACAATAAAGTATTATTGGGAGGGAAAAAGTAACTTGACAAAAAGTGATAAAAGCCAGTTGAATTTATAAAAATAACCCTCTTTTACTTAACCGCAAAAGAATAATTTTTACTTTTAATGTTGGAATCACAAAGCGGTAGTTTTGCCTTGACAGGTTGGCACTCTTTCATTGTTTCGTTTGTCTCAAGGGAATTGCAAATAATTCTTATGAACTGTGTTTAACCTTTTCTGAGTTTTACTTTATCTTAAACAATGTTAACTAAAATAGAAAAAAATATTCTCATAACAAACTTTATAAGTATTAAAAAGTTGTATAATATCTTATTAAGATTTTAATAAATGCAATGATCATTTTATTTTAAACCACCAATTAAATAAACATTCGTGAGATAAACTGAAAGAACATGGATCTGTTATGGGCGTAACAAGATCTGGAATTTCAAGAACGGACCCAACTGAAAAAAATGAAATACTCGTTTGTTTAGCAGCACACTCAAAAATCAACTAGTTTCTGAACTACATTATACTTCAAAAATACCAGTACAAAGAATATCGTAAAAGCACAAATATGAAGTTTACATTCCGCTTTTACACTAGACACACATCGAAGATTTTAATTTTGCAAAATGATGTTCGACCAAAATTTGCATCATCGGCAATTATTATGTAATAGAATGTGGTCTGAGAAACCAGTTTCAAGTTGGATGGGCAAGTTAACTAAACTTACTTGTACTCTAATAACCATTTTATTTCGAAGCAAAAACTCAATCAACCTGGTGTGATTGCTTAAAGTGTAATATCGTCTTTTCGCTTACTGTCATTGTACCATTTAGAAGGAATACAAACAATATTTAATTATTTGGTCATACTATAGAATTGTGTGGTTTGAGAACTCACAATACACGTAGTAAATTTTCTTGAAGTTTACTTTCAACGCGATGGTACTTCCCCCATAGTCAAGAAGTTATTGAGATTTTTCCACACATTAATGGGTTTCTTTATTGTGGAATGTGATCAAACACTTTGTGAAATATTTAAAAAATATACAAAATATACTAATACATTTAATTGTTTACGAATACCAGGATTTGGAAAGTGATAAGGGTATATGTCTCAGAGTATGTAACATCATTAGTGTCTTCCAGACAGAATTAAGAGATGTAATTTTGAAGATGATAAACATTCTGAATGTAATGAGACCTAAATTATTAGTTATACTATTTACCATGTGGATTCACGGGTATTCGGGGATCACCGTATTAAGATCACGGCATAAGATATGCGATGCGCGTGCAACCTAGTCAAGACGAAACACAGTCGTTCACGAGTGTAGCTAGTCAGCGGACGTGAGTTGCACGTTGTTTCAATTTAACCTTAGGGTAATAAACCTAAATGGCTACCTAAACCGTTAATTGCGTGGTCTGATGGGCCCCCAGGTGTTACGTAGTCATTAGTAGGTCAACCGACTAAATTGAGTAAGGATTATGATGACCTAAAAGGGTTAACATAATTCTTCCATCACGCCTGTCCCTAACCGTAAGTTGAACCGATAAGTTAAGTAATTATAATAATTAATAAGTTAGTTTAATTAGTAAATTGTATCTCATCATGAGCTGGCTGTGAACATAGTGATTAGTTGGGTTGAGACTAAGCGTTAATTAACGTCCCAATATGTTTAATGGTTAAGTCCTAACACGTTTTTCCAAACCCTCCTTCCGGAACCTTAAGCGGTTCAAACGTCTGGTCATATCGAATAACCAGGGCTGACGTACACCGCAACCATTAAATACAGAACTAATATTGCAACATAATACAAATTATGTTATTTACATAGCTACTGAATACTCAATTATGTCACCGTCAAGATCGGAAAAAACTTGTTCTAAAATATAGTTCAACTGGTTCTATTTCATAAAACCCTGAACCAAATATTGCACATACCCTTTTTCTTTTTTACAAAAGATACAATTTTACATTGGATACAGATAGCTTGATGATTGTATTTGATCACTTTGTTTAATAAAATGTGGTAAAAATATAAGCAAACACTCAAATTACTGCCTGAATATAAAAAGTTCATGATAATAACATGGTGTTCCTCTGGCTTACTTCCAACAGTAACCAAAAATTACATTTTCGGCTCGTCTCTACTGATTTTCATTTTTATTATTATTATCTTATATTAAAATACGTATTTCAACAAATATGTACAGATATAATAACAGTTGATTTAATATTTATATTTAATATAGAGAATTTTAATGAGTTAAATTTGTTATTATTAGTCTGTTTAATCGTCCGGACCTTCACTTGTTGTTTACTTACTTGATTACATCATTGGTGCAATTTATTGCTTTTCACCAACATTATATAAATTCTGACATGTGATTGATAATTTACCACGAAAACACAAAAAAAGAAGATAGCAGTGTTATTCCAAATTTACTAATGCAGCTTTATTATCCAGTACAAATGGAAAATCGGAGAGGTACCAAACACTGTTCAAACTATCAATACTCATGAGCAATTTATTAATTTAAAGAAAAATGTATTTATATATGAGTTTTCCATTTACTCTTCTAATGAAAAATGTGAATTAGATAGTAAAAACCTTCTAAACATTTATTGAGATTTAAAATTGTTTTAAGTGTTTAAAAAAAAACTTTAAAACTGAACATTTTAGTCTACTAGCTTTAACACCCCAAGGCCGAAATAAAATATCGATAAAATATATTTTCAAGGTGAATAAACTAAAATAATCAAAGGAATTTTATATATCTGCACAGACGCCAGTGTACAGTGGTAAAACAATCTTAAAGTGTGGGGTTGGTATCATTACATGCAGATTTGAAATTTGAACATCGTTATCTAGATCAGTTTCTTATTATATAATAATACGTGATATATGAAAAAGAAATAGTTTACAATGTAAGCCATTTTGTCAATTTCAATTTGGGTCTAAATTTTTGACGATTATCAAACTCACCCTATATTTCACTGGGTAAATATATATGACACTTGGAAGACTGAAAACTATATTTACAGTGTTAAATATGAATGTGGCACGAAGTATATTGGCGAGACAAAAAGACATCTAAACATATGAATTAGTGAACAAAAATAATCAAAAATAGGTAAAAATAATTTATCTAAAAACCATAAATTTAATTATGAAGAGGCAAAAATCAACGGGAAGCAACTTATATAAATAAAAAAATGAATAGGCAACGCACAATAGCATCCTCAAAATAAGCATAGAAATAAGAGCGTTACGATTTCTGTTGGTTAAAACTGAATGAACAATTTAAAATAAAATATTCGCTTCATTAAACAAGGATAATTTTCCAGTTAATTATCCGTAGGAAGTTACTACGTACAATGTCATGCACTAAACTTTTGAGAGGAAGACAAAGGCTGATAGTTTCTTTAATACACACCTCCTTCATTCAGTTGACTAGTACCAACATTTTCTTGGAATGCCACGGTTCTAAATTGCACTTTTAACTAAAACTTCGTTATTTTTCATCGAAGAGAGGTTTGGGGTTGATATAATTTAGGTGTAAACAAAATCTACTAATTCCTAATAACTTTGAGCTTTATTAATTTAATAACACATGAAATATGAATAAAAAACTGTTTAAAATGGAAGCCATTTTGATATTTTTAATTTAGTTTTCTGAAATTCAAAAGGATTTTATATAATCATACTATAGTTCCTTATTTTAATGTTGTAGCCTCTGCCATGTTGACGTACAAACGACAACGACAGACGAGCGACATGCCGAAAATAACTTTATCAGTTTCCTAAAGCTATGGATAAAAAACACTGCTACCAAATGTACTATATACTATGTATACTGTGTAGGGTAATAACTGTCCATATACGTAATACTACACACAATTAATTTAAACTTGGTTACTTTTGGTTACTAAATTATCTGTGGATCTCAGGTTTACTAAAAACAATGACTACAATGATGAGTAAGCAATGACTACTGTTAAACGATAGTCGGAATTTAACACAATAACAACTATGCATACCATCGTGTGACAGCGGTATGCAGAGGAAATTACTTACGTTTTATTAACATCTCTGATCAAGTGAAGCTAATATATGTAGTAATACAGGAACAATTAACCATTGATGCCATGAACACGTTTTAAATTGCTGTGATTGTGCTAATTGCTCCAAACTAATTAATGCTTTAATCGATCCAAATAAGAATATGTAGTTGTTTTGTATAATTCATTTATCAAAATATGTTCTACCTTTGAAGAAGAAAAGTACTTAGTAGTGTTCATAGATTTGAAATGATGATGTACTGTAATTAATCGAAAAACAACAATGACAATAGGCAGGACAGGAAAGAGGAAATGAGAAGATGTAATAGAAATTTCTTTTATATCTGAGAGGCTTTTTATAAAATTTAATTTTAGCTTAACCATCAGGCGTCAGCAGGATTGCTGCTAGAATTTTTCACATATCTATGTGCTTTCAAACTAAGTCCACCCATAACTTTGAAACCCCTTAAGATTTTAATATTTCTAAATAAAGTTTTAGTTTTATTCCAACTTTGGTATTGTTAAAATGTATATTGTCGCTGAAATGTCAGAAATATATGGGAGAGAAATTACTTTTTCATTGTTAGAAAAAAAAATGTGAATTGCTAATTACTGCAACGTCTTTGGTTGTAATAAATGGGAAATCGTATATCCATTTTTAATGGATAAAATATACGTTGTTGGTAAATCAATAAGAAATCTAATCTGTTAAAAAATCTGTACGTCAAACTTGTCAGCAGCAAAAATAGTTATAACTCGAGAACTATTACACCGACTTCAAAACACTATTTAGTTCCAATTATCATTCAAATCATACATACCATTTTTGTCACTGAAAAATATATTTTGTAAAAGAAAATTTGAAGAAAATGGTAGAAATATGTGATAAATTGAGCTATAGCTTTACCTTTGCAGACACATATTGTTATAACTTGGGAACCACTTAAAAATTTCTAATCAAACATAGACTGAAACTTAATCAGATAGTGTACCCACATAGGAAAGAAGCTGCATGGAAATCGGAAAAGTGGTTCATGAATTATGAATTTACAAACAGATGAACAGAAAAAGAGTGAGCCGGGTTTTTATTTGTAGAGATATGTTACGTTTATAGAAAACCGATGGTCTATGAAAGTCGAAGTCGATAATGGAAAATCATCAAATACAAGTAGTCAATGTACAGCCGATTCTATTTCATCAATGGGCCAATCAAATATAGTACTATATATCTCTTGGATTTGATTGGTTTGTTTATTAATTATTTTTAATCTGTATGCAAAATCTCAAACTGATGCAAGGAAAACAACAATTACATGGTAACATGGTGTTCTAGTTCCCATTGGCTTTCGCCCAAGAGTTAAATTAAGCTCGCGGTTTGAATCTCGTGGTTATTATTTTAAGTAACATTACCTCATAGTTTGTCAAATATTTACAGCATAAACAAAGTTTATTTAATATTTATTGTATAAAGATAATTTCATTGAATTTAATTTTAATTTGATGTTTTTGTAATCGTTCCTGTAAGTCCTGACCTTCACTGTTTCGTTATCTACTTTATTACTTTACTTTGTGCAATTTTATGCTTTTCTAAAGTATCAGGTAAGTTGCAACACATAATTATTGATGAATTGAACCGTAAGAGAATAACAATGTAATTCAAAAATTACTGATACAGATATATTTTGAGTACAAATGGAAAATCAAAAAGGTTAAAACTAAACATTTACTGTGGCTGTAATTAGTTGTACAGCTGAATTTATTATTATAAAAAACAGTTTATTTAAATCTCAGTTTTCCTCTCATATATTGTACGGGAGAAACAAAGTTATAACCAACCAACTCTTGAACGTTTGGCTAAATTTGTTGAGAGTTATAAGTTTTGTCCCCGTGTAAAAATTGAAACTTTAAAAATGGACATTAAAGTGGGTACTAGTACACTAAAAAAGAAGGCTTAAATAAACCGCCTTTAAAATAATTATAACCTTTAGCGCAAGATCAATAAGTTAAACAAATCAAAGGACCCTTATATTTCCTTTGATCTAATCTTCAACCTGTCTAAAAAGAGTTCCAATCTGATTAACTAATTAGTGTTAATTTAGCAAAATATTGTTTCAACCTAAAAACAGAAAAAACAGAGATTTTACTGGTGCTTGAGGAAAATAGCGAACAAATTATGGTTAATTGAATGAAATTATATTAACATATATTGTTTTCACATTTGTATATTTTTCTTTCAACAAAATTAAACTTTACAAAAAAATTGAGTATGAACACTTTCAAAAATTAAAATATATCTTGAGCTTCTCTAAGATAATTTGCGTAATATTTTATTTGTTCCTGTAAACAATAGTTGTTATGTTCCTAGGATTTGAGTAACTTAGTCTGCCACTTACATCACTTACAAGTACAGTATTTATAAATTGTAAACGACAACCTTTTTTAGAAATGTATTCTCAATTTTATGTGTATATTACAATTATTGTTACTGACAGTAGTTTTAATAACTATTAGTTTAAGTTAGTTAAAATTGCATGCCAAGTTTTTAATGCATGGGTACAACAAAAGAAATAGACTACAACTGAGAAATAAGCTTTGTCTATATCAGATAACAATGACATATTTTGGAGATATCTTTTACAACAGTCTCTCTGATGCTGTAAATTAATTAAACTTAAAATCTACAAAAAATAATAAAGAAGGGACTTATGTACAGGGCTCCATTTAAACTAATTAGTTCTTGAAAATTGAACAATAAATTTCAAATGAATAGGAAAAAAAGTTTTTATTTAGGGGAATAAAATTGATAGATTGCCTATTAAGTATTTGTTGTTATAGTTATTTATACAGCTTTATAATGTGTTGTGTTAATATTTTATTTTATGTTACAATCTAATTTGTTTTGTTTTATTTGTAATTTTGTAAATTTGAGTGCATAATATTTAGTACAGTTGTTGTTTATTGTTTAATAACTTATATTTACTAACTTGACGTTGCAATACAGCTTATGTTCTGGCAATAAATATTGATTGATTGATTGATTTCTAATTCTTCCACCTGTTACAATTCTTAACATACCCCACGTAACTAATATGTCTACAAATATAAACTGAATTCTTATTCACACATTAAAATTAATGTAAAAATACGAGTTTATTACACAAAACTACAACTACAATATAATATGAAACTTGATTATTGAATATTTATGGATGTAAAGTCAACAATAAACAATGACCAAGGTTATTGCTACGACTAAACGTATATAGGATTGCTGTACAACAACCCAACTACACATATGTCGTGTGACAGTGTGACAGTGTGACAGCGGGTATGCAGAGGAAATTGCAAAGCACGTATTAATCTCTCTAAACAAGTGAAACTAATGTATTTAAACATGTAAATACAGGAACATTATTCATTCATTCACGGAGACATTCTAAATTGTGATTACACTCATTATTCCAACTTAGTTAAAGGTGTAATAAAATACGTAATTCCAAACCTTAAATTAAACTATCTAGTTGTATTTTGTATTATTCGTTTACAATAAATAGGTTTTACCTTTGAAACAGAAAAGTACTTAGAAAGTTTATCGATTTGAAAATATGATGAATGCACAGTGATTAATTGAAAAACGACAATGACGCTTAAATAAACGAGCGAAGTAAGATCCAATTTTATCTTAAACATTTGGTATATTAAGTGTTTTGTACGCTGTTACGGCCAAATGTTGAAATTGTTGAAATTATGGAATATGGATGTTTGTAATTTGTCAAAAGATGTGTGTATACCATTTTAAAATTTAATTTTCCGTTTTAGAGCAGGGGCCTCAAAAAACAATTACTATAAAGTCATAATGTGTGTACACAATTAATTGCTCCGACTAGCAATATAGAAATATTATACATAATTGAATGAATGAAGCATAACAATCAGTCGTAAAAACTCATATGAAATATTTCAATTTGTTTCTAAACTCTCCCCTAGGATCAATAATATGTACAATTACCTCGCTAACTACTTCGTTGATGTTTTAATTTGTACACAGCCATCACTCACAGAGGTGCATCCGTGGCAGAAGTAAATATTCGTTTTTAGTACAAGCAGACTCAAATATAAGTTATGTGTGTGTATATACAAAGCACATACACAGAGCGAGAGAGAGAAGAGGTGGGAGAGAGAGCGAGAGAGGGGAGGGAGTTAGGGAGAGAGGGAGATAGGGATAGGGAGAGAAGGGGAGAGAGGGAGAGAGGGAGATAGGGATAGGAAGAGAAAGGGAGAGAGAGAGAGAGAGTGTGAGAGAGAGAGAGTACAGTGCAATATTTACTATCACTATGATCCCAATGAATGATACATCATCATCCAAGGGACACCACTCATAAAGCAATTCTTTTTATATCCCTAGAGTGTGTTCTGCGTTAAATGTAATATTATTTAATGTTACTTCTTCTAATGAATATTGAATCACGCTAAACAGTAGCCACATTGAACATCTACGAAGAGAAGTCTACTATTCACAAAACGGAAAATATTATTGCTCTTGAATGAATCAAAAGACTAATTACTTAAGCCATACATGTTGATGAATACTGGTGGCCAGAAATAGTCTAATGAATGTTTATTTCGTTCTGCACGCGATGCTGTGATTAGAGATGGTTATATTTAGAAATCGCAGGAATAGATTTTGATACCTTATTCACAAACAGAAAGATAAGAAAAATTTCTATATATTTAAAAAACCATAAAAAAAACTAATTTAAATTTTGATTTTGTTTTCTCCTCAAATAACCATTAAGAAGTAATTAAGAGCAGTGCTTCAATTAGCTTTAACGTAAACATATGTTATACTTCAATTTGCAGATTAAAGAAACTTGTAGAGTTGTCCTTACGCTTTCCCCTTCAATATTGTTTACATATTTTTCCGGATGAAATTTTAAATTTCTAAACTGAAATTTCATATTCTACGAATCACCAAACCTAACATATATAATGTACTTCAGTAAATTTGTATCAAATTAACGACATTTAAACAATCTTACTCTTTCGAAACATTAGTTGAACTCAATTGCAAGTTAAAATCGTTTCCAAATAACAAGTTCTGTACTTGATAATAATTTCATCTACTGTACTACTAGACATTTATTTTTTTATTTTTTCACTGATGTGTTGTTTAGTTATTCTAATTTTGAAAATAAAAACGCAAATTTACATGTACCGGAAGAGCTGAAAAAGATGGAAGTATCATATGTAGCCAGATTCCATTCTACTTCAACTTTACGTTGTTTTTTTAAATTTAATTTAATGAAAACTTTATGATTCTAAAATTAAATCAAAATATTAGATAAAACTTACTTTGGTATTGATTTTTGTATTTTCTGAAAGTATCTAATTTGAATGTTTTCAAGTTTAAATATTGTTTTTATAAGTTAACTCGCTTCCCTGAATTGCAGGATAATTTATATCTTATAATTAAGCTTATTAATTATAAATAAATAATAAATTTCTTAAAACACTACAACGCTGTTTCTCTTCGTCGGATGCAAATATGTCAGTTAAAACGTAAACATTTACAATGCACACCACAGTTAACACTCACTATAATAAAATAAAATACTATTAACGGAAATAATAATTAGGAAAAGAGGGATGTTGTCTGTATAGTTCTACATTCAGGAAAAAGGAAAGAAAATCCATACAAGTCATAACCCTAGTAAAAGGTAACAAAATAGAAATAATAAAATAAAATAAAATATATTATTTTTGTATTTATGTATTGTGATCTCATTCCAATTGTGTTATAAATTCCTTGCTTTCATTAATACGCGATCATGTGAATATTATAAAAACATGTAAAGTTTCTCAATTGAAAAATTCCAGTTCATTGGATAAGTTGCCACAAATAGAGGTCAAATGTGTAATAGAGATAAGTTATGTATAAATGAAAGACAATTTTAATGAACCAAACAACGTACAAAGAATAGAGACTAACTATTATATTATGGCGCCCAAGTTTATATGACTCGGAGCCAAACACGAAGTTGTACAGTCCAAAACTTTGTACTTTATTTCTACGGTCACGTCACATCACTTAAGTGAAGAAAATAAGAGTGGATTTTTTGTTTGTTTTAATCTTTATAAGAGTCAAAGAAAGCTACGTTTCTAAAAATAACTATGAAATGTCTCCTGTATTGTTATAGATTGAATGTAGGCCTTTTATAAATTTATTGAAAATTGTTATAATTTTATATTTCAAAATGTTTACAAATAACTAACTTCTACTCTCAGAATCAAGAATAAATTTACATCTCCCCGTGTGTTAAGGAGAAATTTAAATGTTTAAATTTCAATTGAGCATTCTTTGAAGCTAAAACATGACTTATGAATCCGATAACTCGTTTAAGTTATTTTGGAATTTCTGTAATTTGGAATGGATTTTGTTTCCTTTTTTTAATTGTATAATATACTCGAAATGTGACTAAACAAAAAAAATTAAAATACATATAGCTAAACATACCTATAGCGAAAACTATAACATTTTATGAAACTTTAAGCATACGAGCTTATTTTGCGTCTCTATTATACATGCAAAAGGAAGGGGAAATGATTGTCGTTTTAAATTTATAATTTTTTCCAATGATTTTTTTTTGTAATTTAAAACAGCTTTAATGAAATAACTATACTTATACAACAATTTAAAACTCATTGTGTTTGTATCCAAGTCACTCTTTTTTATATAATAAAAGAACAATAATGTCCGTCTATGTGACTTTTTAAAAAGTCACATAGACGGACATTATTGTTCTTTTATTATACAACAATACTTGTTATCACTTCTGTCATAAACGTCAATTATCTTTTTGAAACTACCAAATATTAATATTTAAAAACAGTTTTCACTTTAGATATACCGTAACCACTTTTTTGCTGAATTTATTTTCAATTCTCATGGGTACTGAATTTTAGTAAATTCTCTGAAAAAATTCTATAAGAGTACCCGTTCATTATCCCTCTCATAACCTCAGCAACTGTAATCTTCCATTTCGTCTTTTGAAAATAACATTTGGTATTTATAACTTTCATATTTCCCATAAGAACGTTTTTGGTGTTCATTCTCAAAATATGGCAGTCCAGTGTAACATCCTGTTTCACATGCCTTTCTACCTTTGATTCTTTGATGTAAGAGTATATCTAATTGTACTATATAATTTCCATACAACATTTTTTATATAAGGGTCATAAGATTCTCCTCAGAAAGTAAATTTTCATGATAATAAGACGTCCAAGTGCTCCTTGACTTAATATCCAGATTTAACTATAATAGAATAAGACGATTTTCTCTAGTTTACATTTTTCCTACTTAACTCACATGTAGTGATGAACGCATAATTCGAGTTGTTAGTCTTGTATGGTTAGTCATACCATTACTTACTCTCCTTATAATCACTCAATATTAGCATTAAGATATTATTCAATTAAATATATTTTAAAATATTATTCTAGTACCAGTTGCTTTAAATTAAGATGTGTTACGACATACACACACAACGCTCTGTACATATTTGTGTGTAAACACACTGTATAGTTTACACACTAAGTGACCACTTATCTAAACCAAAAAAATATATTTAGCCAAATTACTTAACTTCCAACATTTCTTTTCAATATATGTTTGCTCTATGTTCATCTATTCATTAATTACTTAGAGATGTAGGAGAAAAGGATAAATAATTTTCATTCGTCGTTCATTTACCTAATGAACCAAAGATGAACAACACGTAAGGCCAAGTATTGTGGCGCCAATGTTTATTGGCTTAGAGCCAAAACTAGGCAAAACACAAAACAATTCATCCAACTTTGCTCTTTATTTCAGAACAAAGTAACTCGGGCTGGAAAATAATATCATAGGCTCACTTAGATATTTGCCTAATTGTTATCTTTGGGAAATATTTTCTTCACATTATCTGTTTTTTATTGTCCCACACAACATTATTAGTTCTTAAAATTATTTTATGGCGAACATTTTACCATCTATACTACTCTATAAATTTTAAGTAACTATAGTAATGTGTTATTATTTTAATAATTAATTAAATATAACAATTGTCATATTTATTCAGCGAAATGTGCATATGCGTTTCGCACAAAATACGTTTGAGGACTTCGTACAGGTTATTTGATTAATTAGCAATGATATTATTGTTCATCATAATATAAGGTTTCTCTAACGCATATCTTCTTGCTGACAATATATGATTTTAACGTTTAGGATTAGAGAAGTTAATTTAAACTGTTTTATCCGATATTTTTGTGTAAAGCCAACAGGAAAGTGTACAGAATTTCCACCCGTCTACACTGGATTATCTCCAGAATGATGTTGTAATGGCTATCATAATTCTTTCTCGTGCATGATATATTCTCAAAATATACAATGTTTTTACCCACCCCTACAGAAAGACGTTCATGTGGGGTAACGAAATACTCAGAGGCCAAAGAACAGGACCATCAATCCATCGTTTCATAAACCTGATGCTAAGGTTGCGGTGAACATCAAATTTACAATGCGCCCCCCCCCCCACAAGCCATATGTTGAAAGATGGTAGTTTTTTGGGTTTTTCCCGTCGATTTGCTCCATTATGCTTATATAAACAGTTCATGTAGGCCTAATTGTGTGTTATAATAATCTTATACGGTCTTATTATACGATGCACAAAATCCACACCACGTATTTACTTTTGGAGAATTTCAAACATACTCAATAATTTCACACAGGTAAGTAAATTAAATGTTGCTTCTAGCCCAAGCTAACTGAATCCATTAATTTTTGTAGAGAATTTGAATGAACGCTTGTCTGTTTAACTTCAAATTTATTACTATTTTATTTTAAACTACAGTTTTATTTGTTAATTGGTTAGTACTGTAATGAAGTATAATTGTTTTTGCTGCAACATACATACAATATTAAAGTTACAAATTTATATTTTCTGCAATAAAAATTGCATTAAAACACTTTAAGTCGAGCTTAAATACCATATACAGTTACATAATCAATTGCAATAGACATAAATTAAATTTTAAGTTCAAATTTTAAAAAAATGACAAGCTCTTTGATAATTTAAAACAAATTAAAGTATAAGATTTTTTATATTTTCAAATACACATTTTACATACGTAGTTACCGTTTAAAAATAGTAATTTATACATAATTACCATACCATAACTTCAAATTATATTTTATATTTGTCAGTTGGTTTTGAATTGTTGCAAAAGAGAATATTAAATGAATTCAAAATATTATCAATAACGTGATTTATCACAAACCAACATTAGTATTGCCCAAGGCAAATGATCAAATCCAATCATCGTATTGACTGTTTGACAAACCAAATGTAGATTGTTCTAATAATCATTTGTACTGTTTAGAAGTATGACCGAATCTAAAGCACATAACATGTCATTGAAACTTAACGAAAATCAAAGTGACGCAGATGTATCTGAAAATACTCCATCAAATATATTTATAGTTTTAGTTACTACAACGGTTTCTAGGTAAAAGTTTTCTCTGATAATATATTAATAATCAAAATGTGATAACTTTAATTGTTTTAAATAAATTCTATAATTTACTAAAAGATCACAAAACCTGTTTCTTAAAGGTAACTATTAGATCATTGGACTTATTTTCAAAGTTTCATAGTAGCTGATGTATCACACTATATAAAATCAAATTGCACAGAAGTTAAGTGTAGTTAGGTAAACCGAAGATGGTTATTATTTCAGATGGTTATTATTCATTATTAAAAAATAACGAGACCCTCCATGACCAACTTGAGCGTACCAAGTGGAAACTTATTGAAATATAAACAAGATAAACAGTATTAATTATGACACTAAAAGAGAAAAGTGTTATAAGTAAAAATATTCTAATATCTGTTGAATGGCGTATTTTCTTCGCGGAATATTCGAACGGCAATTAGAAATAATAATAATAATTATTATTATTCAGTCTTTACTGTTTCCTAATTTTCATAATATGAAGAAAGATACGTGATGGACTTTTTCGCCAAAATATTATTTTGACGTTCCATTGGCCACACACGGGGGTTTTGAGAATTAATTTTGTCTGTTATCTGTCGATCTGACTAATAATAATTATTATAATACTCTATAATACTCAGTGTTGAACGCAAATTATACCCAAAGATTATTTAATTAAAGAATATTCATGGTTATTTAACTTTCTTAAGATTAATAGCAATAAAATAAATAACAAAAATGGTTGTTCTCATGGCCAATAGTTAAATTTATTACTTTAATTAGTATATTATTTGTAAGCAGTATATTTGTATTAGTAGTACTTGTATATTGTTATATTTACTTTTATTACTAATAATACAATAATTAATATTAACAATGGCAGGCCCACACATACTATGAGTGACTTAAATTCTTATCCACAAAAAAATAGAAATTCAAATATTAATACAATATTACTGAAAGCTATATTTATTTCACCTTAAGGCATTAAGAACCATCAAATGGAAATACTAAAAATGTAACTATTGTTATTTCACCAACCTGTCAAATCACAACTTTTACAAAAGCTAATATCTCTTTATTTATTTTTTTTTTTTTTTCAGTAAATGGAAAACAGTTGTTTAAAGATTTTTTTATCATTGTATACTATTGTGTATTATCTAATTTAAGGTTATTTTGTGTGTTGTTGAATTTTAATCGGAATGAGTACACTTTATAAAATACAAGTATGGAAATAGTTGTTTATGTTATCAATAGAGTAACGTTATTCATTTATGAGGAATAAATTACTAGATGAGTACATCTTACTCAGTTGTAATAAAAATCAATAAAAAAAAAAAAAAAAAAAAAAAAAAAATAGAGTAATGTTGTAATCAGTTGTAAGTTTGGCGTTGTTGGGTTCGAACAATCAGCTGATACTGTCTTTTTACCTGTTAGTTTATTTACTCATGTACAACTTACATAACAAAGGTTTTATTCTTGCGTTAAACTATGAATTCCTTATTATGCATAAGTTATGTTCATTTTTAACATATCTTATTTAATCTTATCTCATTTTAATAATTGTAATCACTTTTATTTTGGCGTTAAGTAAGAATAATTTGATTTATAGAACATAAGTTTCATTTTGTAAGTATTGCACAATTATAATGATAAAATAATGAAAGAAATTAATTTCAAATTTCTCTAACAGAAAATACGTTTTTGATTTGGTTACAGTCAGTTTGTCAATTGGAATTCATAGTTTTCTTTTATGTTTGTAGTGAAAGAGTGTATATAAGCTCAAATGAAGGCTCAGTGGATGATTAACATGGCGCCCCAATTCCCTCTGGCTTAGACCCAACAATAACCTCAAATTAAGCTTTTAGTTCGACTCTAATAATATTTTATGTGACATTAGCTTATATTAAAAACATGTACTTAGCTAATACACTTAATACTTAGCTAATACATTAACATAGCTGACTTAACATCTACATATTTATAACGTCCAAAGAAACGGATTTGATATTCACCTTTTACAAACAGAAATTAAGTAAATTTAATGTGTAAATAGTTTGTTAAAATTTTCCTAGTTTTATATTTTACTATTTACGAGTATAATTTATTACATTCAGAAGCGAAATTTTGTTTCTTCGTGAATTTATTCGTTTATGTTTTTCTTCTTCTTTTAGTTAAGTATTTTCCTTATGTATAACCGACAAGAAAAATAATTTCGACAACTTTCCCCACTATTAATATTGTTAACATACCCTACATCCAAGCGATAGATGTTGTTTTACTAAGATAATAATATATACACTCAATAGGTTTATAATACGCAATTTGTCACTAACAATATATATATATATATATATATATATATATATATATATATATTGTAGGAAATTCGCAACATACCACCAAGTTACAGCTTAGTTATTATTACAGCTGAATTTATAGTTATCAAACTTGAATGTATGTAAAAAAAAGTGTTAAATTGATCCATTTTTATGATACAACCAATAAATAAAGAATGATTTATACGTGAATCCTAAATTTCGTAACTAATAGAGTTCAAAAATCATTAGAGGAGAGGTGGAGATGAATATATCAACCAGATATAATGAATTCTAAGAAATGTTCTGAAAACATTGATTCGTTTAAATTGTTTATTATTATTTGTTTTTATTTTTACCACTATCCACAATTCTATGTTAACTGTGTAAATGTTAACCAATACTCAAGGCTATAATACACTCAGTGTATGTTTGTACGCAGTTATGTAAGATGCTCTGTATACTACAACAAACACTGTTACTATACACATCACATTTCAAACCGTTGTTTTTAACTCTTAAGTTATAGTTTTGTTATTATAGGTCATGTATCACTGAGGATGGCGACTTATTCGTTGAAACGCGTTTGATTAGTAAACGTAATCAAGATTATTTTGAGATCTTGTTTTCGAGTTTTTTTCTATCTTAATTAAGTTGTTACAAATTTATACATATTTAATCATTTTTCCAAAGCAAAAAATATTTCGTGTAGATACTTTAAAACATATATATAGTAAATTGAGTAGGCCTAAAAATAGTCCTATAAGCATTTTCATTTCAATTTTGGTTTTTTTAAAGATACATAATAAATTGAACTACTTAAAAAATATTATAGTTGTCACTTTCCTCGGATATATATAAATTATATATTTATACTGTATTTTAGTACATCTACAATTGTAAAACCATTAATTATAACACAATCATGAAAATCGAGATAAAATGGACGCTACCTAATAAATAGAACTTATATTGTTGAATCTATGTGACTGTAAAGTTCAGGTTAAAACACTGATAAAATTATTGCTAAGCCTAAATCTATGATTGAGAGTAACCCAATATCACTGCATGCTTTGCACCATGTTCTTGAGTAATAGTGGAATTTAGAGACAACGGCATGGAGAGGAAATTGCACAGCTCATATTAACTTCTACTAACAAGTGAAACTAATGTATTTAAACATGGAAATACTGGAACATTTATCCTTTCATGTGTGGATACATTCTGAATTGCTGTGATTATGTTAATTGCCCCAAGTTAGTTGCGGTGTAATGAAACATGTAATGTCAAACATGTTAACTATGTAGTTAAGTTTTGTGTTATATTTACCTTTGAAGATTGTAGGAAAATTATTATTTTGTTCGTACAAACTATGATGTAATGCTCCTCTTTTAACTCGACAATTTCAAATTTAGAGTCTAAATTTGTTTCTCCGTTTGTTACGCAATTATATCCAAACTTAATGAAATTTATGAGTAAGGATTTTTCTAACTAGACAGTACTCGGTTTGTGTAAACAGATTTTATATTTAATTTTCCATTTAAAATTACAGCTTCTCAAACAGTCACTGGACGATATGGACGCGAGTGCTTTCTGCAGTAGTAAATATGAACTGAACGTGGCATAAAGCTGTTGTGTACAAATAAAGAAAAAGCTTCAACTAATGAGTTAAATTATAAATATTTTCTACTACTTCCTATCAGCAAATTGTACCTGACAAAACAATGAACACCTTCTTCGATTTATACTTTAAAAAAAGATAGCTTAATAATCATACAAAAATACCAAATAAAGTATGATTTGCATAATATTTACACAGTTTTCTTACTTCTGATTTACTAGTAAACTCGATAGAATTTCCAAGTAATTTGTATATATATAATAAGATTTAGGCTTAGTAACAAATCAATAAATTTACTCCACGAAGAATAAAAATTTATGTTACAAACTATAATCCTACAGATAAAACTATTAAACCAAACCGTTATTTTCGAACATATAAGAAGTTTCATTTTAAAGTGTGCTTCCATAAGTGTAATGATACCCGACCGTGAAAACCATAAAAAACTTTACCGTTTTATAAATATTGGAACAGATGTTTTGTAATCATTCTACACTTACAACAAATCTAACAGATTTAATGTTAATCTAGAAAATTCTTGTTGAAACTCTATGTTACAGGATTCAATAAAGCACTGAAGGTTGTTTCAAGATTTAATATATAAATTTGCTACACTTTTTTCGCCCTATGTCGGGCAAATAATATTTAACAGGTTTTTACAACTATTTACTCAAACAACAAAGAACCAAGAAAACTGAAGTACAACAGATTGAAAAAGGTGGGAGGGTAGGAGGAATGACCGAGAAGGTATAGGAGGGTTAAAGAACTATGTCATAGAATGGTTTTAAGAAGGGTGTGAGAGTTTGTACAATTTGGTAATTTAAGTTAAAAGTAGGTCTATGTAAAATATATTTAATAATTTCTTAACATTGTAAATTATTTATTTTCTATTGCTTATGTTTTCAATATGTAAAATATTAAACTGACTTTTCGAATACTGTTGAAGATATGTTAGGGTATTAAGGGCAAGAATAGCTTAATGAATGTTTATTTGTGACTGCACGCGATACTGTACTTAGAGATGGTGAGAATGATAAATATCTTCAATATAATTTGATTCTTTACTGAAGTTATAGGCTATACGTTGAGATAAAACAAAAAGAAACTAATTATAAGTTTCAATATATGTCAGTTCTTAGATAATAAATTAGGAAAGTTCTTCGTTTTAAGAATCTATACTAGAATCTGTGGTTTTCCTTATCTATGTAATTGATTTTCCTGAACGTTACAACTTATGCAGTTGACACAGCATTCACTGCAGATTCATTTAAAAGTGCTGAAATAGTAACTAAGCATGATTTGAGTTTAATGCAATATTAATTTTGTGAAAATGAATGTATCCGAATAGTATCTTGAATGTACAGAAAACTTTAAGTTGTATAAATAAGGACACACCTGTATAACGACGATAATATCAATTTAAAACTAATCGTAAACTGTAACTGTGCTGTAATTATGGAAAAGAATTAGTTAAAAAAACTTGACTAGAGATTAGGTTGGAAGTTAAACTGTACAAAAGCAATTAAACATCTTTTACGAAAAAAAATCTTTTAACTATAAACTATGGACTACACATGAAAACTATCTGTAAAATTATTTATAATTCGTCAAACTTTTCCTTCCTGTAAAAATACTGGGCGTATTTCACTATTTTAAAAACAATAAAGTTTGTTCTTAAATAAAAAGATTTTAAAACAGCTTTTAAATATTTCAACCCTTACATAGCACACAATATTTATAATTGATGAAAACTTCATAACAATAATTTTGTAATTTATTATTGGTATGGTCGTGTGAGAGTGTTGTGGATTGTTTAATGTTTGAAAGTGGTTTATCTGTTTATTTAGTGGTTATTAATGGTTTTACTTTGGTTTGATAGTGTTTGATGACAGTTTTATAGTTTAGATCTACTTACGTTAATTTATTTTGCTTTTTATATCTTATTTTTTTGTTTTGGAAAATTGGAGCTATGGTCAAATATATTAATTATTTGTCTACTGTTAATAAATTGGGAAGATACTTTCTTTTCTTATTTTATAATTTTATATATTTATTAATTATGTTTTAGTTATTTATTATTTGGGCTGATATTCTGTTAATTTAAGTTACTGCTGGCTTTAAGCTACTGTTAGTTAACCTAGGCTTTGACCTTGCGATTCCCTACATTTTAAATGGAAGTGTTGTTTTGTTTAAAAAACAAATATTATTTCTTCCTTTCAATGAAAACATTTAATGTTATTTTGCATTCTGTAGTCATTTTCATTATTAAATCAAAATATTTAAACAGTAATTAAGTTCAGTACTTTATTTTAATTAACATATTTGCTACTTCCAACTTTATATTAAGGAAACTTGTGAAACTAAACAGGTTTGCCTTGTATTTATTTTTTGAGTTTACTTTTTTTTTCAAATAAAATTTTGAGATAATTAACTTAAATATTAATTTAACACTTGATTCATAAAACCAAAAATACTCACAGTTGAGAAATATCGAACCGAAATTACTGCATCAAAAGATTATTAATTGACAGTCAGAATTTAAATTAGTACTTTAGCTGTGAGACGTTTACACGGCCAAACAATGAAAACCTTCCTAGGGTTATATTGTAAACTTTGTTAATGTTAAGAGGGTTACACAAATATAAAATATTATGATTTAATAAAATATTAGCTACATTTTATTTTTAATTTCAAAATATTTTTCCAACCACCACTTATTATATTTGCCAACAGTTTAACCGAGTAATATACAAAACACAAACTTATTAGTTTGAATGAACTTTTATTATTTATTTAATCTAAACTTGAAATCTCAAATTGAAATGTTGAGTTGATTCATGCTCTGGTATCTAGCCAGAGCTCACATTATATATACCTGCTGCACAATTTTGTACCTCCTATTTAATAAAAAAATTAAGATAGCGATATAAAATGAAATATTAATTTTAAAAACTTATCTTTATATTTATTTCTGTATTTGCAGAGTTTAATATGTATTCTAGTTTAAACATGTTATAAAATTACTAAATTAAAGTATATCAAAGATTCCCTGCTTCATTTAATTGTGTGTATATTCAAGCTTTTATTATAATATTGATCAACAGTTTCATGATGGAATAACTTTCGTTCGTTACAATGAAGTTGATTCAAGTATAAATGAGGATATATTGAACCAGACAACATGCAAAGTATGAAGACAAGCTATTATATTTTGGTGCCGAAGTTCATATGGCTCAGAGCCAAACACAAAGCTATATGCAATCCCAAAACATTGTACTTCATTCCTGAAGTCACGTCATTCATGTACAAAAAACTAAGTGAGTATTTGTTTCCCCTCATTTTTTAAAATGTTCCTAAACGTCAAAGTAAGATGAATGTATAAGAACAACTGTAACCAGATGTGCTCAATTGTCATTAAAGGCCTTTTAGATGATTATTAGAAATTATTTGCTAAGGTTTTGTACGTTCAGATTTATATGAAAAATTAACCTCAGAATGAAACAAAATAGTTCAAATTTCTCTATAAATTAGTGTAATAGGTGTAAATAAGTCACTACAAATATAAAGTCGACGCTTATTCATTTATTAACATATGCATGGATAATACAAAAAAGTAAAATTATTTTATAAATAGAACAACTGATTCTGAATAATGTTGTTCTACATTCCAGGTTAAAGCATCGATCACAATTATTGCTACGGGTAAACCTATGACGGAATACGGAATACAACGCAAAACCAAAACGCATGCTTTACGCCTCTGACTAGAATTGCGAAACAGCAGAATGCAAAGGAAAGCTTATATTAACATCCCTGAACAAGTGAAAATAATGTATTTAAACCTGGAATTACAGTAATATTATCCATTCATACTAAATTGCGGTCATTATGCTAATAGCTTCAAGTTAGTTAATCGTTAAATAGAACACGTAATTCCAAACACTTTAACTATGTAGTTATGTTTTGTATCATACAATTATGATAAATAGCTTCTACCTTTGAAATGGAAGCGTGATTATATATTTGTTCATGTAAAATTGTGTGACTGTTCAATGATTAATTGATGTTCTAAACAATGTACATTTAAACTACAATTAATTGTAGATTAAATTCAATATTAGGAATGGCGACACTCTAACGTCATACGTACATTTAAATAATAATAGAACTAAACATAGTCTTGTTTTAACTCTACTATTTGAAATTTCGTCTGTTTGTTTATTTGTTTGTGTATTTATCACGAATTTACGGCAAAACACGTTAACCGATCTACATTAAATTTATAAATCTGTTTTTTTGTAGCTAGGAGGAACGACTTTATAATTTTGTTTTCTTAAATTTATGTTTCATGTTAAAAATATTATCATTTTAAAAGGAATAGAAAGGACTCCGACGCATTAAATATAATGTTGTGAACGAAACGTAAGGAGTAGACGTGTTTATATACATTCCTATATATAATATTATATTTTATATATATAACATATAATAATATATAATTATATATATAATATAATATCATATATAATATTTATAAAATTCCTATATATATATATATATATATATATATATATATATATACTCATTACGTTTCGTTCTCAACATTATATTATATAAGAAAAACTTCAAATTAAAGCAGAAATTTGTATCTGACTTCAGGTTGGTTTTACCTGGCGAAAAAATGAAAACTTTCCTAGTTTTATTATTGTAATCTTAGATAATGTTGAAAAGTTACAAAAATAACAAATTAGTATTTGAATAAAAGTTCATCGTTTTGTTCCCTTTAAACTTGATACAAAATTGCATATAACTTTTGCATCTCCAATTGGACTCAGTTAATTGCCTGCCGAATAAAGTAACAATCTACTCTACGAAGAATAAACTATAAACTATTAAATGGCAAACTATAGTCGTAAAGCGATAGACTTCGTAAAATCCACCTGTTGAATTATCACGCTGTGGGACGTTTATAAATTTTCGTAGTATACAGGTGAAATTTTACTGTTTCACGGCAAACAAAACAACTTTTGACAAATAAATATGTTTTACTGTTGAGGTCTTAAAACAATTTTAACGGATGATCTCAGCTGATTAACTCTTGTAAATTTATTGGTTTATTTATAGGGTATATTTACATCGTTAATCAAAACGAATGCGCAGTCAGTTGTTAAATGAATAAGAATTATATATAAACAGTAGTCTGATCGTTTACGCTTCCATCGACATAGACCGGAAGCTAACGTTATCTCCAGTGATAGGAGTAAAAATCAGCATTATCATGAGCACTGAAATAATATGTATTGGCAATATATATTGCAATATATATGCTAATATATATCAAAGAATAGACAATCTCAATGCAAGAAATAAGCCACTCAAAATATCATTTATCTTTTATTATTTCTTTCTATGAGTGGAATTTTATTAATTGTGGTATTATTTAACTCTTGGTCAATATATCAAATAGTGCGCTAAACAGTGAGAACGTTGAGTTTACAAAACGATACACCTTCGAGTAGACACAACGTTCTAGGAGTGAAAACAGAATCAGTGTTAAAACATTTCTTGAATGATTCGAAAGAAAATTATATTTTCTGATTTTGATAGTTTGCTAGTAACAAATTTATCGATATGATGGCAAGGAATATCCTAATGAATGTTTATTCTGCACGCGATGTTATGCTTAGGGTAAAGTAATAAATATCTGGAACAGACTTTGATTTTTCATTCACTGTGTGATGGACTGATATTATGTACATTTTACAAAGCAACTAACTTAAATTTTGATTTATATCAGTCTTATTTACAAATTAATTAACAGGAAAGCTATATTAACATTAAAATTAATGTAAGCTCATTTGGTACTTGAGTAAACTACACGTTAAGGTAAGTTGTAAAACTAAAGAGTTAATGTTTATGTGTTGGGTGTCTTCAAAGAGGTTTACATCAAATACTTTAAATTTTATTATCGGATTTTCTTTTTAATAAACTTATTCTTTCATACATAAAACAGAATATACTGTTCAAAATTGAGCAAAATTACGACTATTAGAGATTGTTACTTTATCAAGTTGTTAGCTAAATTCAAAATTTGATTTTAAAAATAGCAAAAACATTTTGAACTACAAATTACTGTATTTACCAATAATGTCATCTATTTATTAATCTATTTGAGCTGTTATTTATTTATTCTAATTTTGAAAATACAATATGAAATTTTTAAAGTTGTATAGTATTGTTTGAACAGCTTAAGTTGGGACGCATAAGTAGCAGCTTCATAGGAGCTTATATTATAACTGGTGAATGTTTTTGTACATATACAATTTATTATACTGTCAATTAAATAATATCAAATAAATAAAAAGTTAAAACTTATTAATTTTTGTATTCCAAGAGAGTACCTAATTTCCGTGTTTTAAACTTTAAATATTTTTATTCAAAAAAAGAGAAGAAATACAAGTTTGTATTTGTAATTATGTATTATAATATTATTCCCATTGTGATATATATTATAGTTTCCTCTAATTCTTTGTATATTCAGGAACAATATTTAAAAAAATCATATACGATTTAGTAAATAAATCTAATTAGTTCGTAGTTTTAATAAAGATCATTGGATAGACTCACACCTATGAAAAACGTGCATAATATAAAGAAAAGCTATTAAATTGTGACTACAAAATGTAAATCGCTCGGAGCCAAACACAAAGTAACACTTTGAATATTATTTCTGTTGCCACGTGACTTAAGAAAAAGAAAGTATTAGAAATAATTGTTTACTCTACAAATGTTCTAATATTCGAAGTACACTATATTTATCTTATCAAATACCTATTTTGCTAGAGAGAGTTTTTGAATCTTTAATAAATTTATCAAAAATGGTTCTATTATTAAATTTTTAAATTATAATGAATAAATAACTCCATTCAAAGAATTAAAAAATTAATACAAAATTGGCTATATGAGGTTTATATTTATTTGTTTGTATTAATAACTACAAATAAAGTCGAAGCTCAATCATTTATTAAAATGTGCTTAAAATTCAACTACATTATAGATAAAAACGTTAAAGCCGCATATTATGTTTCAAAGGTATGTTTGAATGTTTAAAATATCCCCACAATTTATCGCTGTTATGACGGAATGTAACGCAATATCAACGGATGTTTTGACCACGTTATCGTTCAACAGTGGGTTTGAGAGACAGCGGTATGCAGAGGAAATGGTAGAGTTCATATTAACCTCTCTGAACAAGTGAAATTAATTAATTGAAACATTTATCCATTCAAATATGGACACATTAGCCGTGATTATACTAATTGCTCCAAGTTAGTTAATGGATTAATGTAATACGTAATTCAAAACACTTTAACTATGTAGTCATGTTTTGTATTGTGCATTTATGATAAACAGTTTCTACATTTGAACAAAGACAAGAAGAGTATACCCTCATCTGTGCTTTGAGGAAAGACATCATGTTGTAGAGTTATTAATTTCAAGATGTGATGACGACATAATGGTATTTTAAAAAAGCAACAATCTATGTTTAAATTATGACAGAGCTAAACGAAATTTCATCTTTATAAATATTAATGTGTATCTTACTCAATTGCGGACACGATCGTAATGAAATATGAAAACATGGTTCTATGCAACTAGGCTAAACGCTGTATGTATATTGATTTTTAAATTTTATTTACCATTTTAAAATAGAAACGTACAAAGTGGTTACTCCATGGTTACAAGACATGAACATGTTAAAAGGTAATACTAAGCGTGCTCCGAAATATTAAATATTTATATATATTTACTTATCAAATTTTACATTTATATTCTTTGTATTATCTAACACATATGAAAAATACAGTGGTTACAAGAAAATGACTTTGAAGTCATTTATAGTTAAAGAGAAAAAACTATTTAACTTTATGATAAACAGTTTCTACATTTGAACAAAGACAAGAAGAGTATACCCTCATCTGTGCTTTGAGGAAAGACATCATGTTGTAGAGTTATTAATTTCAAGATGTGATGACGACATAATGGTATTTTAAAAAAGCAACAATCTATGTTTAAATTATGACAGAGCTAAACGAAATTTCATCTTTATAAATATTAATGTGTATCTTACTCAATTGCGGACACGATCGTAATGAAATATGAAAACATGGTTCTATGCAACTAGGCTAAACGCTGTATGTATATTGATTTTTAAATTTTATTTACCATTTTAAAATAGAAACGTACAAAGTGGTTACTCCATGGTTACAAGACATGAACATGTTAAAAGGTAATACTAAGCGTGCTCCGAAATATTAAATATTTATATATATTTACTTATCAAATTTTACATTTATATTCTTTGTATTATCTAACACATATGAAAAATACAGTGGTTACAAGAAAATGACTTTGAAGTCATTTATAGTTAAAGAGAAAAAACTATAGAGTTGAAAATTTTATTTTTTGGGAAATATTATGTTATTTTTGTTAAATATTTTAGCGCTTGGGCGCTCAAAAAACTTCCACTTTATAAAATATCTTGTCCCTACATACCTTAAGCCGTCTGGATTTAGCACGCTCTTGACCCATTAATTTATAATAATTAAATCCTTTTCCAGTTTCATGTTACACAATTACTTAATAAATTGTCATCATAATAACATTTATCATTTTTGGATCACTGTGATTTAAATTAAAATTTAATGTAACTTTCACGCAACTGAATCAAATAAAAACCGTAGTGAATCCGCTTATACTTCAAACGCAAGTATGCACCGGTTGACAATGTTTGGGTAATGGTCCGTTTTCCTGATAAGCCAGTCAGCTTCCAGGATTAATATACATCGATGAATACAGCTTAACATTTAATACCTCTGTCATCCCAATGAATGGTAAATCACAATACAAGGAGGAAACCAACTGTTAGGATTAGTTTCTTTAATCTGCCTAGGTTCTTTATTTTCAATATAATCAAATCAATGGTTCAGTACTCAATTAACCTTTATTGACAATTATTAACAAGAATTAACCTTTATTGACAATTATTAACAAGAATAACCATCTCCCATCTATTTACAATGCTACAATGTTCCTATTATTACTTTTAATTCAGAATGACTCTAATTGCTGTGACTCACCCCGACCGATGATGCCGCAAGGCAAAACAATTGTAGCTCATTTATTTAATTAAAATAATTTTGAAACTTTAACATTATTGCTTTATTCAATCTTTGTTAAACTTTTATTATTTCTTCATGAGAGTGATGTTCTATTCAAATGTACTCTTTGTGTGGTATTATTTACTATAACTTCTCGAATATTAATAGGTCAAAATGGGGATTCAAGAACGATTATTCAATGTATTAGAATAACCAAAACACGAGGTGTACTGCTACAAGTAATAAACGGTTCAAAAATATTGCACAGACTTTCCAATCATCAAAACCAAATACTAACAAAAATTAATCGTCGTAAAATATAAAAGTGGGATTGTTGTCAATAAAGCAGTTAAAATGTACCACACGTACGTCGTCTTTTAATAATTAGTTTTATAATTAAATAGACCTAAGTTTGCTTATCTTGGGATGTAAACAAGTCGTGTTGGGTTAAGACCGAGCTTTTATGACGGCTGTCAAGGAACACTTTTTTGCCAATTATTTTTTAACTGTAAATTTATATTTGTAAAACTGTAATTAGTCACGATTTTTATTTGGTTTTGGGTTATTAATCATCACATTTAACTAAGATTTAGAGCCGATTTATAAAAAATTAAATATATTGTAACAGCCGATGTTTTTTTTTGCCGTTCATCACGAACTGGCATTTTTTGAGAGATAGGTAGAAAAGAGTGTTGTTTGGGTCCATCAGGCTACACTTGAACAAAATTGATGAACATCATAAGAGCTGATTTTGAAGAAGTTGTAATTTTGCAACCATCGCTAAATTTTGAGTTGAAAAAAGTCCCGAGTTATGGCCAAATTTGATTAAAATTTGTCCACACGTCTAGGCTGTAGAACACCGCACCTACGTCGGAGAGACATACCGACGACATACAGGCTTCATTCCCAAAACTATATTTTCGGATTCAAGAGACTTCAAAACGTATATTTAACAAAAACTCTACAGCGATTTTTTACATAGTTTCGGTGTTATTGATGCTTGGATAGAGGGATCTAAAGCTAATAATGTACAGGATGATTGAAATAGGTGGCGACTGCTGTTTCATTAGATATGTACAAAAGTTTTAAAAACTGAAAAAGCTAATCCCAGGATTTTTTAAGTTAAAACTGGAGGTATTGCCAAATTTAACACATCATCATTTAACATTTTTGTAATATTTGATTCAGATCCATTTTTTTATAGGAACCCTTATTTATTATGACGTTTTTATTCGAGGGTTTTTTCTATATATTTAACCTTTTAGGGGCTTACATTGAACTTAAAAGTTTCAAAAATTCGTAAATTCAATTTATTCCCAGACACGATTTTTCTTATTTTTCAAAACCATATTCAGGTAAAATTTTCACTAGAACTGGGGTAAAAGATTCTTTTTATTGGTACTGTAGGCTAAGGAATAATAGAGTTTTCACTACAGAACAAAAATTATATTTTTCTGGTACCTGTCTAGAATATCTACTATCTTACACCAGCTCTTTATTATTACTAAATATATTAAAGGCACAAATTGCATTATAAAACATTGTTAACACATTTGTTACGGTTATACTATTTTATTCACAAGGTCTAATACATCGAGTATTAATTACAAACCGGCGTAACCCAGTAGGTGTTTAATAAAAGAGAGTCAGTAAATTCGCTTTTTCGAAAAATATCACCATAATTTTTCGAAACTGCTTTGCATTGTAAAATTTGCACAACAGCTTTTTTTATGGAATAGAGAGTATCAATTAACTACCTGATATATACAGTAAATTTCTTGGACTGTCTCCATCTTACGCAGAGTTGTAAAAGTGTACAAATTAAGAGACTTCACTGCAAACGTAGAGTTTTTGGCCGCTATTTTGTTTAAACTCAACGGATTTAAATTATCTTTATACCATTGATTTTAGGGTGACAAGACCTATAAAATGAGGGGTTACTCGATAGGGGTTGCTTTTTAAAAAACATTAAATTACCCCCTACCCGCCACCCCCTTAGGGGGTTGAATTTTTTTATGTCAGAAAATCAGGAACGTTTGTTAAGAGTCAATGCCAGAAACAAAATATTTGTACCTATTTTAGTTTGAAAAATACATATTTGTTTCGATACTTAATTTGCACACTGTATAAAGTGTGTTGCAACATTAAATCATTATTAATTTCTCAAAAAATGTTGACATTTATGGTAGCCTTGTCGTGTGAGTTAAAAAACCAAAATCTTGATTATGAAACTTTTAATATTTTTTTATACATTATACTAATCTATCCATGCTTAAATTTTTTAATCGTTTCAAACAGTTTTAACTGTTTTAGTTACGGAAATGAACCTCTGTATTATCACAACTCTGAGCACTTATAACTCTAAACAATTAAAGATATAGGAAACATCCAAGAATATAAAAGTTCTAAAATAATGTCTTTTATTCAAAATCGACATAAAAAATAGGGGTTCCTATAATAAAATAGATCTGACTGCCATAATGAAGAAATGACGGGTGATATGAATTTTTTTATACCTGTAGTTTTAATTAAAAACTTAGGGGAAAATTTTAAAGTTTTTTTGTAACTCTTGCACTTATCGAACGAAACAGTGGTGACACTTGTTTCAATCACTCTATGAAGTTATTACATTTTGCTTTAATGTATTCGCCGAACAAAATGTAGTCGTTATTGGTGTTGGTGTACTATAATTAAATTCATTTTCCAAAACGTAATTTTAATACCATTACTGTGCGTTCGGGATGTATTGTAATGTATTATTAAGAAACAAATTCAGCGAGAAACCATCGCCGAACGTGTAGGATGACTAAGGAAGTACCAAGCTGTACGATTTCACTGAAATATTTAGATATAAAATTAAGGAAACAACCAATAATTTTGTTCGGCGATTACACTTTTATGATCCCCTAATCATATATTATAAGTGGTAGATACATCTAGCTATACATCAATAATACGTAAAAAATACAAGAAAAATTGGTCGCAAAAATTCAAAATGGTGGTAGTCGGCCATACATGTATATGTACATCTGTATTGAAAATGGTATTGACAATGACTTCCACCATTTCAATCTGCAGCCATTTAAATTTTTTGCGAATAATTTTTTAAATAATTTGTATTAAATGTATATATATATTATATATACGATACATGTAATTTTCTTATTTCACATTGTAAAATTTACATTCAAACTGTTCTATAAAATTTGCAAGATTAAAATAATTGTTAAAAATAGCGTGCGGTAAATACATTAAGGAATTAATACAAAACTTAATCAGTTTTCAAATATTTCACAATATATTCACAAAAATTAATATACATACAAAAATCCAACACAATAAAAAATGTTAAAATAATTTCAAATAAAATCAAATAAATTATAGCTATATAAACAAACTAATATAATTTTGATTTAGGTCAGTCCTGGGATAATCCAATAAGATAGTAATTAAGGTCAGTCCTAAATTAGCTTTAATCTAAACACATTAGATACTTGTAACTAAAGATTAAGTTAACTTGGGAATATAAATATTTGTGCTTAATACCCTTTTACAACTCTGCGTAAGATGGAGACTGTCCAAGAAATTTGTAAGACATATCATGTTGTCTTACAGATTAATTCAAATGTAATACGTATGTCGCATATTTACTTTGATAATTTTATTGATATTTGTTAAAAAGATAAATACTATCACTATAAAACAAATACTTTCGAAATACTTTATCAAATTACACATCAAAGAACATAAACAATTAATTCAGAATTTTACTCAATCGATAACTTATTTGATTAACTATTATTCAATTATTTGTTTAACCGTTTTACTACTACCGTTAACCGTTAACCGTTAACTATCAGTGATCACACAAACCCGCGCCCCTTCAGAGTTCAATGTACTACACCAGATAATTCATCAAAGTTGCGGTCTCATTAATTATAAATTAACAATCTTCTACGTTGTCCTTTAGACTTTAATAACTTTTATCGACATAAATATTAGAAGTTAAAATCCTATAGTACAATACAAGAAAGCTGTTACTTACATGTCCCCATAAAAAAAGGGGTAAATTAATTTTAAATGGTGATTAATCGGTTAATTTTAAATTTTGATATTGTATGGGAAGTGTAACTTCAACACAGTTTAGACACTACTTCATTTTACAGAACTCTAGAGGTGTTTTTTTTTTACGATCCCAAAGCAAAACTTTCCTAAAAATAAACATTAAACAACAATTCTTTTTTCAAAACAATATAAATTTAATTTTAAAGTTGTTAAATTATATTCAGAATTTTATAACGATTTTTATCGTCATATAGTAGATACATTACTATTTGCGAAAATTCCAGCTACATAGAATTGCTACATGGTACCACCAATCGCCCAAGACCATGATACGTCCACCAGTCCTACCCATTGAATTAATTTAACAATATTTTTGGCTTACTGTTCATATATATATATATATATATATATATATATATACATACATATACATTAGCGTGCAATAAATTATAATTTCAAATAAAACCAACTAAATTATAGCTATAATTAATAAACAAAAATGTTTAGGGCATATACTCTTACACAGTAGGGTAGTTATTGCGTAGGGTAGTTATTCCTACTGTGTTCAATGAAGTTATTAGACAAAAATAATAACATAAAATGAACCTTATTCACGTCCTCCCATACACAAACATACACGGTTACAGATAAACAGAATATAATTTTACACATATAAAATAAACTACACGGACTATAATATAATTATACATATGACGCAAAAAAATTCGTGTTTTATCATTTCAACTTATGAACTTTTGTTTTATTTAATGGATTTTTTATTTATTTACTTTGACAAACTTTCTAAACAAATCACAGATTCATTTATATTACATTGCTGAAATTAAAAAAATAATTATTATTAGTAAAACTTATATTTTCACTACAAAAGCTTGGTAATTTCAACGAAATGACGTTTAGCGACTAGGTTCTGCTAGAAAAGAAAATTCTCTAGGCGAAACGCATAAAAAATTTCAAATATTTATTTGTCAAGAAAAGAACAAAAAATATCCCATTTTATTCATAACTCCACTGTTCACTTAAAAGTGTCGTCTTGCAATTCATAAAACCATTAAGTTACATTTTATCATTATTTACTAAATAATAATTATATATCAACTTATTTTGTTAAAACGTTCAAGTAATAATTATAATGATTTCTTTTGAACTCTTCAAATTTTAGAAAGACGCAAACACAAATATCCGTTTCAAGTATCTACCGCAGAAAACAAATTTGTTATTTTTCAATATTTCTAAATATTCTATTTCAATACACTTTATAAAACAATTGAAATAAAACAAAGTTTTTCCGAAATGGTGAATAATAATTGTCCTGAGTACATAAAAAAATCTGTATTACTTTTCAAGAGTAACATTTCACTGACAACCATTTGTACTGAAAATAACGACAGCTAATTTGCACAGAATTTTTGAATAAAAAAGTTCTTTAAAATTAGATGCTACAAAGTGGAGGATTTATATAAAACAATTTTAAGTTTACTCCCAAAATCCCATTTTTGAGGGGGGTAAATGTACCTCATACCTCAAAAAAAAAATAAGTTGTTTACGCATGAAAATATTTTTAGGGTCTATTTTTACTTTACCGGACTTTTTGGTTCTCAGACATCATCTGATTTCGATACAACCCTTTAGGTTTCCGAACTAAAATATTTAAAAAATTTAAATAAAAGTAACCCTACAACAAAATAAAATATAATTACTTCACTTTTAACAAAGCTATAGTTGGAAATGTAAACGTTTATTTTCCGTTAAAGTAATTGTCTTACCCTCGATAGAAATGTCGATACCATTGAATAGATAACATTAAATTTCGGAGGTCAGCTGTATAAAGTAACAATGGACGACGTAGTGGATCGATTCAGCTCTGTGACGTCAGTCTTCTCTAGTAGGTCACGGCTACGCCCAGAGAGGGGTCAAACACCCCAGCTAGAGTACTACATTCAAGTTGTGATGCAATATAAACGTGTTTAATTAATAATCCACCACCCTATATATGGAATGTACTGGGTGGTAAAAAATCAATATTTGAGTTTTCTTGAATAGATTCGTTTTCGTTCATCTGATTAAAAAAAAAATAGTATAATTATACTATTAAACTATCTAAACTGTGTTTAAGAACTTGACCTGTTGGAGGCATAAATATTTGTGAAATACCCCTAAGGCTATTCCGGAGGTTTGGATATTAAACAAAAACCGTGTGGAAATGACATTTGAATCAATTCCCTATTTAGAAATTTGATTATAGTATTAAAATCAACAATTATAGTTATATATGACATTAATTTATATTATTAATATAGTATCATTCACGAAGAAATTTTTACAACGAGTTCTTCTGCTAAAAATGAAGAAATGTTTTTTTTTATATAAACAAAGTTCCGAAAACGCTTATTTTGTCTTGTATCCTCCATCACGTTTTTTTAGAAAAAATTATAACTTTGGAAAGTATGGTACAAGATTTGATTATGTTACAGTTTACAAGTGTACCATAAACAAAGACTATTTTGTATATTTTCCAAATGGTTTAAGATATTTAACTTGAAATATCTCGAAAATCGTTAACTTTACAAAAACGTCAAACTATGCTACACAATATTTTCCTCTTTTGAAAATAATAATAATAAAAAAGTGTTTTTAATATTTTGTTATCTATAGCTCAAAGGAAACCGAATTATCAATAAAAATTAAAACAATAAATTTCTTGGTAAGAGCATATTATTTTCCCAAATATTCCACAAAATATTGATTTGCTTTGACATATTCGAATTTCTAAATGTTCATTCTGATACAATTTATGAAGTCTATAATGAAAAGATTGGAGACAGAATTATCAGAATTAATTCGAAAATGTTTTATTTTTATTCTAATTTTCTTGTGTGTTTTAAACAGTTACCATGAAATTTAATTTCGACATGTGACGTTAAATATTTTAAACGGCACTATTTTGAAATTATACAAAATGACGTGTAAATTTTGAGTGTGCTTGAAAAGCAACCCTCCCAAAAAAATACATGTAAAAACTCTAAACTCAATATCTTATTTATTTCCAAAGTTATTTATATTTTGTTTTGTAAAACAAGACAAAATGGTGGATAGGCAAAAACTGATCTTTATCGGACCTATGGTTACATAAACTTTAATCTTAATTTTTACCAATAGAACAAGTCCTGAATTTTCAGTTGCGTAATTTGCACAATATGCAGAAACGTATGACCTTTTGGAAATAAAAATATAAAATAAATATTTTGACAAAATCTTAAGATTTTACGATGTTTAAAAATATATTTCATAAATCATTATTAAAAGAATGCTTTAGAAATTATCAAAGACACTAACGAATGCATATTTAATTACTGTCGACAGATCTGCACTGACATTTCGGATTGTCAGGGCTGTGGTACAGTTGTAATTATTGTCAGAAACGGTTAAATTAATTTCTAAACATATTTTTTATTTGATTAATATTATTTCTACGAATTTTCCAGGCAGTTTGTAAGGTTACCTGTTAAACGTTAATTACTAAAAACGTTTTCAATCAGATGGAAAGAGAATAGAGAAGCTACAAAAACCTTTTTTCGGATATAAATCTTATTATGAATGACCAATCATTTTTAAAAAAATTCCTAAATACTTGTAATAATCAAAAATTAGCACATATAAAAAGTATGTTTTTAAATTTGTATGGGATATAGGAAGGGATATTCGCTAGCGTGTCGTCCCATCCGACAAGATAGAAGATAGTAAATTGATTGTTTCCTGTCTCTCATGTAGCATCTATTATTATCATATGATTTGGGTGTAAGTAGCTCTTGTACTGACTTTTTTTAATTGTTCAACTATTTTTTATCTCTGCTACTCGTTAGTCTTCAATGTAAGTTTATTGTTCGTTTTATTTTCCTTGTTCTTGTTTATCTTCTTCTTCATTTTTTGCTTTGTTCAGTAGTTTCATATATATTTTTGTACTATAATTCCTATCTGAATACTCATTCCAAAATTTTGTTTCTTTACATCATTAATTCATTTAGTGAACTAAAAATGAAATACATAAAAACATTGTTGTAATAGTTCTGTTAGTATGTATCAAAACCCTTTGAATAGGCTATAGTCCCTATACCCTCCGCCCACTGCTGATTAACATTTTTGTGTAGCTACTACATAAAAAAACAAAAAATTTGAAATTCCTCAGTATTGACTCTTAAGAATTAACAGTACTTCTCGGTCATCATCGCCTTATAAAAAACATAGTAAACAAATATAAATAAAGACTCAGAGCTATCGAATACCGTTGGGTTTGGAAAAGAACAAAAGTTGAAGGAGAGAGAGTGAGGACACCTAGAGCAGACTAGATCACAGTCCATGTTACAGATGACAATCACGCCCAGCATTCAGTAACTGGTATCCTAAGTTTAAATTTTAACACACGAATTAAACTGAAACTTTTAAAGAATAATCTGATAATTAGTAATAATCCAATATCCACTATGTTCCCTCGGAATAAAGGACTTTTTTCTCATAAACATATATCATTATGTGTAATATAGACATTAAAAAATGCGTTCAATATTTAGATATTTGTAAACAAATTCGTTGCTATTATGTCAGTTTATAATTTCGGTATGAAATTTACTAAGGTAAAAGGCTACTTGTACAAGTTTAGTCCCACTTGGTACTAAAAGTAAATATATAAGCGCAATGTAATGGGTTGTAATTATTTTGTTTAACGAACGTAGTCCTAAAGAAAAGACTAATCACTATCTCTCCCAAAATCCTGATTTGGAATGTTTTCGATAAAAAGACAAGAAAGCCAATACCGCTGTAATAGTAACATTTATCATCTCTATTTAACTTCGATCTGAAGGTTAGGTAACCTAATTTCATGTGGTTTATTGAGAATAGTTAGTAAAAAAATAAATAATTAAACCGCTGTTTCAAAAAAAGTTGTCACACAATGAAAATCTGTCTATCTTTAGTAATTGAGTAATATTTATGTACGAGTGCAGTTGGGTATATTAAATAGTGTTCTTGATTTGTGTGTGAAAGGCCACGGGTTCAATTCCAGCGATATGTTTAAATAGTTATGGTGTTCAACCAGAAATTTTTTTTTAAAAAGTGAGTAAACTGTGAATGTGAAATTAGCTTTCCTGAATGTGAAAAATAGAATATAACGACTGGGATTATATTTTCTGACCAACGGAAAAACAATACGTCTAACAGACCTAACAAAATTTTAACCCACTAAAATATGAAACATATTTTTTGTTTTTGACTTACTGTACATACAATTGAGAAAAATAATGTATTAATTACGAACAGTTGATTAATTAGATGTTAATATGTTTCAAAATTGCGATTTCATATACTCAGTGTAGTCATTGTAATTGCAAAAACATAAACCCCCCAAATTTGTATTCATCTTTACGTTTTTAACCTTTAAAATGTAAATAAATACAAGTAGGCAAAACTGGTAGTTGTACGGGACAAATCAATCTACAGATCATATTTTGTTATTACATTTTTAATTTCTTTCTTTTTTTAAATATTCGTAACAAAACTTGGAATCAATTTCAGTTAGCCCATTTTAGAATTTTTATTTTTTTATTTTGGTCTAAAATTACAACAAATGTTACATTTTCATGAGTAAAGTTACTGATTTTTAATTAACGGTGAGGCACTTTAATAGTTAATATTTACTAAAACAGGCACTATTATTTCTTCTTCATAAAAATAATAAATGTATAACTCTGTCTGTTTAGTTAACAGGTGCCAATTAAAAATGTCAATTCACCACGTTCTGATATACATTTTGTATTGCAAGATTTTGAAGGATTTCAATATTTTCTTTATCCAAATTAATTAAAAATATTTATATTTTTGACGTTCCCAACTAACCTGTCACTTTACTTGACAAGTTGACAACTTTCAATTTTTAAATTCTAACTATGAATCTATCTGACATAAACTTTATTATTGTCACATATCTTTTATGTAGCATTATAAAAAAATACTAGGCTATTGTTTCTTGTTTGACAGAAATATTAACAGGTGTTGTATTTAATTACGATTTCAAGTCAATATTTGAAATCAGCAAACATAAAATGTTATAGGGTTTATATATAAATGAATCACCACGTACAAAAAAAAAAAAAACTTTTTTCATGAAAAAGTTATATTTTTGTATTACTTGTAATGAATAAAAATATTTGCAAATAGTTTTTTCTAAATCCTCTAATAATCGTCTGATTTTATTACTAACATTTTTACAAAACAATAAACATCAAATGACAATTGTGACCTCTAGACAGAGCAGCTGTAAAGCTAGTCGTCATTGTGTAAAGATTCACTTTATTGTTAAAATAACAGTCTATCAATCAATCAATGCAGACTATTTATGTGTGTTATAAAACTATGCATTCAACAGTATTCATAAAACAATACATGGTTAACCGAAATTAAAACTATAGTATTAAGAAATTGATTCTTATTTACATGTTGTTTTAAGCGGAACATGACGAACATTCGGGCATATATTAGTAATCAAGTAAGAATAATTTAAAAATACCCAAGTATAAAAGAGTCTTAAAATATCGTTTATAATCCAAATTGAACATAAAAAAGAGGAATTATATAAGAAAATTGAAAGTTGGGCTCCATTTAGGAAAATGACACTCGAGTTTTAAAAATTAAATACACCATTTTATTACAGAAAAAAGTAGGTAGAATCCCCATTTCAAGTTTTCTGTAAATCTTATAGTTTCAGATATTCTAATTGTGGCCCAGTTAAAAAAAAAACACCCTGTATAATAAAATATATGACTATATGTAACGCAACAGAAATAATACACACCTAACGTAGCTAAATGTGGGTTTTTCTACACTTAGTGTTTTTAAATATTTCATCAATTATAATTATTGATGCATGCCATAAAAATAAATATCCCCATTTGTCACGATCTAAAAGTTTTTTTTTTTTATATATACAGCGTTTGCTACATTTGTTTTTCAACCCTCTACTGAGGGACCTATGTTTCAAAACCCTAAGGGAAGAAGCAGTATGTAAAAATGTAACATTAAATGGCGAAGCTGACGAGGCCTGAAGCACTGAGAGTAGCAATACAGATTTTTATGAGATTCAGTAAATCTGTGCAAGAGTTGGTTTGTATTAAAGGCTGGGTAAGTACCATGATATCACCTATAAACTTGTTTTACGTCCTCTGAGTCTATGAACTAAATGTACACAATTTAGATTCACAAAATCCTTTTCATACAACCCAATAGTGTCACTTCTTTGCATCGGATAGAATGTAAATGTGGGTAGTGAAAGAGCCAAGGGGTTTCTAGAGTAAGTTTATCACTGAGAGATACGACAAACACAGACGACCACTGTCCCTAACACATGAAAGACTTCAACTTCAGCTGTTCGAATAATATTAAATCTGGATAGTATTGTCTTAATTATTTTCTCTCTCTAACAATTTACGTATAACAATTATGCCTTCTGTTACAGATGAAGCTATCAGAAGGCAGGTGTACGCAGCACGATACTTTTGCATGCTGATTACAGTTTCGAACAGGCAGCATAAGATAGTACATGTATCGCAGTCCCGCATTAAACTCAATAACAAGATAGTTTTCAAGTAATTCATTCCTTCACCAATACGTTACACCTTCGATGGATTTGCAAATTATGCTGACCATTTCTTTCACCTCAACTAGCTCTCTGTATGAACTGTTGTAATTTTACGTGTCTGGTGTGTTTTCTAGTCAGGTTTTTAATCTTTTAAAACCATTCCCTGTCCTACGCGAAAAGGAAAATAACAGTAAGTGAGATGGTTTTTAGTGAGTAAGAATCTCACACTATTGGGAATACGAGCATCCCATCGTCTAACAAACTTCTTCATCTTTAACGAATAAACAACGTTTAGACGAGGTTGGAAATTTCATGCAACATATATATACTTTCCTAAGAGAGGGTGTAAAATATAAAAGTTATGCCAATACAATACGCCCGATATTACGAAATAAACTCAACATAACCTAAAACCGTTTTTCATTATATCCTGATCTTAATTAAATTTATAATATACGGATTGGGGCAAAAGTCCTGCATATATTACAATATCTCAGCTTCTTATAAGTGTAAGACGGTGATAAACATATCAATGAAAAGCTCTTGAGTACGGTTATCTACAGCGTGTGCTGAAACTCAGGTTCGACATACAGAATGTTCCGAAAAAATATAAAATGTATTTTCCCCATTTTTAAGTATAAGCATGTCAATGTTACCTACTTTAAGTTACCCCTAAAAAGTCCCTATATATGGATTAATAAAAACTATTTTTTTTTCTTAAATTTTACTTAGATGCTAAGTTATGAGGAGTCAAATTGCAAAATCTCATTTCATAATTACTCTACCATAACGGAAGAAAAACATTTATTTGACAACTGTTTGGAAAGCTGTTTAGATTTGCTACCTGATGATGTAATTATTCATTATTTTTCTAGAAGTCTTCCGAAAGTAATTTTAGAAAAGAAAACATTATTATTTTATATTTTATTTCGTATACAATACAAAACTCTAAGATAAAAAATACTATAGTTGTAGTAAAACTGTTTATCTGAACAACGTTTAACCACTGCCGACTTCGGAGTGTCCGTGTTATTATGTTCAAAATTTTCACCAAACTAGTTTAACAAACTAGTAATATGGCATTAAACACAAAGATGGAAATAGTATAAAAGAAAAATTTCCAGACCTAGAATCACTAATTAAGTGTTGGAAAAGAACTAGAGATAGTCGAAAGAGATGTAATAGGTAAGATGAAACATAGAGATCTAACCCAAGACTAGAACAAGTACCCAGCAAGGGACTTCGGTATTTTCACAGCCGTATGCACTATAACAGAATTCTTGGGGATATTTTTCGTTTTAAAATGGCTGCCACACAGTACTACAGTGCACGGTTCAAAGCCTTGAGCGCATGTGCACGAACTTACAAGCAATAGATTGGGCATTTCGAAATATTGAATGTAATGAAAAGACCAAGCACAACGATATAATCTGTCTTACGAGATATAATTCATGTAAAATGAAATTTGAACTGATTTCTAAAACTTTATTACACGAGGTTTTCACGGGATCATAAAATAATAAAAACTTCATCGTTTATTACTTTTTCCATGTTTTCATTGATATGAATTAACTTTCAAATACGTTAATATTTATGTAACGGTTAAACTGTTATATGTGACTTTCTGTAAAATTTTAATTAATCCATCAAAGAATAAAACTAAAATTATAAAAAAGTAGTCAGAACATCCACCTGTCCACTACAGAAAGGAACGAAATATATTGTTTTATATGAATTTTTAACACAATATCACTTCAGACACTAACGCTTTTTTAAGGTTTGTTCGTAAATATCAATCACTACAGTTATTTTAATCACCCTTTAAATCCCAAAAGTAAGATTTTGTTTCAAACTTAAAGTCTATGTTGATTTTACCCTGCTCACACAGAAGTATTTTTCCTTACGTTTAGAACGATATTGAATTACGGGATTAGCAAGGAAGGAGAAGCCACTAGTCAGAAAATGTGAGCGATATATTTCGAATTACAAGAAATATCGTAACTTGTTTAGGGAAATATTTTGTTTAGCTATTGTTTTTTATCGATAGCTCAATATTTGGAGAATAAAACAAAAACACAAAATCGCTATTATCTAAAAATCAGTTTTAACGATTATTCTTAATCAAAAATGTATTACTTAAACTAAATGTATTGGTCGCATTCACTCTAAAAATACCGTTTCGAGAGTTAACTATAAAAATCAAACAAAATCTCCAATAAAAATAATAAATATTTTATGGAGCTGTTAAAATATGTGCTTTCTCAAAATCTACTTTCACAACGTCGTTTAAATTTTAGTGAAGTGTAAAGATTAATGACGTAAACCAGTACGAAAAATTAAAATAATAGAACATTACTGTTAGTAAATAATATCCAAAAGAAATTATCCGAAATAAAAATGTGACCGACTCATTTAAACATGATTTCAATTTATAATATTAATAATTACAACGAGTTTATTAAACAAGTGATGCGAGATAAGATCTTATATAAATATTGTTTAAAATAATATATAAATAAGAAATACTACATTCTTAATATATGTTACTCTCTTAATGATAATTATTTTTAGTGAAGAATAGTTTGTTTGGTTAATATTTCGATTTTGAATGAATGTGTACCATAAAATGTCAACAGTGTTTCTACATTATTACTTTTTTTGTTAAAGTCTAAATTACAACATGTCTATACAAACGACCGGCCTTATCGTATAAAATGAACCACTACCCAAAAAATTCCGTTCATGCATATCGGATGAGAAAGAAATTAAAACATTTGTTTTATAACATTTAATTTGTCTATTATTTACGAAGTATTAAAAAAAAAATTTTTTTCTTTAGTGTAGACCTTTTTAGAAGAAAAAAAATCAGAAGTATATGGAGATATTGCTGGGAAATTTAAAAAAAAAAAAAAAAAAAAAAAAAAAAAAAAAAAAAAACATATCACTTTAGTGTTATTACATTTTGCCGCCGACTCGCATTTAACTGAACAAGTTGGAGAGCTGTGAGTTCCTAGATTAATCTGAGTTTTAAAATACAATCCTTATTAATAATTTATATCCATCAAGAAGCTAAAAATAAATTTTCCAACATCTCGAGGGAAAGTTAACTAACGTTAATCATTTAATATTAATTAATATATCGCTCCGGGCATAATAAACGTCTCAGGGGATAATGTTACACCTGTGTACATGTTTATTATTAATTTCATATATCCTGGAGTCATATTTCATTCGCAAATACAGTATAGTAATAAATCTTAAAATTAACAACATTTTTTAGGGAATTTCAATAACACCTAGTTATTGTATCCCCCTACTGGAAACGCAATTCAAATATTTTTACTGGAGATTCAAATATTTTTCAACACCTGCCAAACATCTGCACGTGGAACGCCCAGCTCACGCCCAGCTCACAAATCGGGTTGGTTTTGTAAAACTGTAAGCAAATGTTTGCCTCCCTTGCTCTACGATATTGTCAGACAAACTGCGAAGCCTTAAGGATTTCTTAGGGTTTACAATTCAACCGTTTTCAACAAAACATTCATGCCGCTCATAAATGGTAGGTCTACAGTGAGGATCTTTGCCATACCTCGTATAATGATTTCGTTGCGCTTCTTCAAATCAAAATACACAGCGAGTGCGCTCGGGACCATCTTCGTTATAATTGTCGCTAGCGCTTGGGGAGGTGCTATTCGGTACTATTCCATACATTAGTCAAAACGATATTTCTAAAGTTTTAGTCCCCGTTTTATAATCTAGTCAATTTGTTTAAACTTTTACTTCCAGTGGATCACAGTTTGAACACCTACTCTTAAATAAGCAAACCACTCTTTCCGCCGTCTGTCTCTGAACTAGAGCAAGTTGAAGAACTTACGCCTCACATGCTGCTACGGGTTTGGCTAGATATTCAGATGGGATGCCTGAAAAATGACCATTGGAAGTCACAATTAACCTAACTAACTATAAGGTAAAACACTCGATGTAGTTTGCTACAAAATTACACCAAAATCAGCTGTGTAAGTAATTTGAATAAAGTTATATGAATTTACAAAGTTGTAAAGATCTATTTGAAGCACCCTATATAAAAACAATTTACTGATAGATCCTCATTAAAGCCTTTAAATGTTATTTTTCTTCAACGTTATGATCTGCATATGAACCAAGCAATTTTCAATCAACACCTCAATAGAAATTTGCTTCTTTAACATTCCAGCGTGTGCCGAGTACTTTGTAGGCTACTATGTAAACATTCTAGCTATTTAACGTTTCCCTAAAGTTAAAGACCGTGAAATGTCACCGGTGACGGTAGTAATTTGGCACCCCATTATCTCACTATAGAATCAGAGTCTACGAAATGATCCACACCGTTCACCCAATTCTAGAACGTGTTGTCGTTATCGTTGCTATGGACAAATGTCGATCTGGTTTTTCCAAACTCACTGATTTGTCTTTATAGATTAAAATATTCGACACGCGACTGATTCTCTAATATGATAGGACACGCATTTCTTTTTACGTTTTACTTTTTCACATGTAGAAAGTAATGTTACGGGACAATCTCTAGCCCCGGAATGACATCAGGATCGGTTTAGAACAAGAGTTGTTTAAGAGCAGCCTGATAATAAATATTAAGAGAGTCATTCCATCTCAAAACTAAATAAAAAAGGGTGTAGATCCGGTAAGAAGCTCGGCATTGATAGTTCCATACTAACTACAAAAATGAGTTCACTATATTTAGTGGGTTCCAAGTCTAAATATCTATGTCGAATTTTTGCAAAATAAACATTTTTACAATCTCCTGAGCCTCAAATAGTGGTTTCTGAAGTCATGTTAATCCATCTGTCGTCTGTGTAATTCTTTACAGTCCAAACGGATAGAACGATTTTGATAAAATTTGATATGTGGTCGTGTTTTAACCATATCTTAAGATGACTTAAGATAAAAAAGATGATTTTATTTTTGTTGACAAGTCAAAATTTGGGTTTTGCTAAGATAAAATGAAAACTCAAAGTTATAATTTTCTATGAATCAATCAAAACGATCAAATTTTACTTTAATCAAAAAGATTAAAAAATGTCGATTTGAAAGTTATCGGCAAATAACCATCATCCTTGGAGCTGTTAAAAAATATCTAATGATAAGTGATTAATTAATTACCCAAACCAGTGTACAAAATTGCAATTATAAGAATTTTACAATTCAGGAATAATTGGCTCAATCGACGTAAGCTAAAATCTCAATTTAAATATACATGTCATATTCTAGGAATACGCTAGTTAAACAATGATTACGTGCTGAATTTATACCAAGATCCAAATAGAATTTCCACTACTCCGTCAATCACATTTTTTTAATGTTAAGGTTTGACAATTACCAAGAGAAATTGTGACCAATAAGTATTTTATGGGCTCTTAGAGACTACCTTTAACCAAAATCGGTGTAGCCTATTTGATTTAAATCAGAATTTTCAGTTTACGTTCTCTAACCAACCTTGAATTAACAGAAATATTATTATTACATATCAAATTGAATCCATATCGACCCACCCCTCAGGCAATCTCGAAGTATCTTAGTTAGATCTACACCTTTTTTATATTGCCTTGAGTTTAGATGACTTTCTTTCATCTTTCCTATTTGGTCTCTCTTGTTCTCTTCCGACCCTAACCCTACTGGCGTATTTGAGGTTTTTATTTTATGTTCTTTTCTTCGTTTGTTTGATGACCGAAAGGAGTTTTGTCTTTAAGCAACAAGAAAAAACTCCATAAAAAGTGATATATTAAACATGTAACGTTTATTTGAGAAACAAGAAACAAGATAATAAAATATATTTTTTGTGGGAAATAATAAAGCTTTAAATTTTCCAAATTATGTATAGACAAACACAACTCTAAGGAAGAGAATAACATAATTACACTGTAAAATTCCTTCTAGGCTAATAGCTTTGTTCTCTCTGCCGTTCTTTGGCACAGTTATATACTTTATTTTACAACCCAATTTCATCGTCAATTTAGAGTTGTCATTAACATTCTTCAATTACTTTTTGTTTTCAAACATACTTTTTATTACACGAAATACAAACAAAAGCTTCAAATTACAGAGAGAAGATTATTTAACAGTATACTTTGTGAAATGGCCAGATCCAATATCGATTAATTAATTTTGATAACGCTTGTTTTAGAAGAAAATTATTTCATAGTTGGGAAAAAGACCAATCCTAAATATAATACTTTTATTTTGTAAATTTTAGGTAGACTGAACTAAAAGATTGTTACAATAACATTATTACAATTATATGATGAATTATCGAATGTTTAATTAAAAATTATATTTATTACGATATAGTTCATTCTAACGGAAAATACTCGCGAATATGAAACGACCAGCGATCCTAACGTTGTAGTGATCCTACTGGAATAATTTGACCTTCTAAAATGGCCGTCTGTTAGTAAACTCTCTAGAGTTCCAAGTTAAACAATGATTAATTAGTTTTCTTCGCTCCTGAGTGAATCGTATTTGATTGAAATCAATTTTTAATTTGCTTAACATAATTTTTAATTTATGCAATTCAAGTTTATTTTTACAATAGAAAATTATTTTGACATTTTTTTTTTAATTTAAAGAATACTGGTTTCAGTCATTAATCTTCACCTTCCATCTAAATTTGAACGATATCGGTAGAGTTGATTTTGAGAAATTTCGTATTTCATAAACTCAATTTTTCCTTCTTCTTTTTTACCTATAACTCATAAACTGACGTTTATAGGGAGATAGAGAACCATAAGTTTTATTTCGGTCCTTAAAGGGCCAGATTATAGCAAAATCTTAGGTCTGAATTTTGCTTTTATCACAGTAACTTTGACTTTTCAATTAAATAAAAAAAGTTTCAAGTTACAGTCAAAATTTCCCTTAACCAAATTAGTTCAAAATCAATCAACTCTTACGGGTTTTAGAACACTGTATAAACAACAACCGGTAGACAGAAAACATCATTTCAAAAATGAGCTAGCTCAGTAGAACTCTAACTGAATATTATGTCAGAAAACCCTACGTTATTTTTTTTTAATCCATAACCTAATATTCTTTACTAAGTCGATACAAGAAAGTAAACAAAAACTGTGATATCGAGTTTAAAATAAGTAAAAAGAAATGATAAACAATAACCAATTACTTTATTTTAAAATATTTAGTACCTCACTGTCTCGTTAGCCAAACTTTATAACCTTTTAGACAAAATACTGTATATCTAACACCGAACTACATTCTTAAACATTTTCGTGAACATGTTTTGTAAATTCAACAGACAGCAAATACTATCCGAGACGGGGCCTTGAAGTTTTACTTCGACTTAGCAAACAAAGCTAAAGAAACAAATCTATATTGTAAGGCTTCCACAAAACTAAAGGATTCAACAAAGAAAGTGGTTTGAGAAAGTGACCTCAATACAGGCAATCAATAAACTAACCTTTCCTATTAGAAGAGACGAAAGTAGAATGTCCCTGAATTATTACTCTTTGGCATCAAATCAATAGAATGAAAGGAAAATTCTAGGAAAAGGTTGGTTCGGTGAATCCATTATATAGTTCCTCTCTCTATTTTCTCCCTTTCCCTTCATCAGTTTTGGAGGGGGTATTCAGTGTACTTTGTTAGTTCTGCATGGTACCGAGTGCCTTGTACGACACGAAGGGGTTTTAAGCACGTAATTACAGTTTTGATTTTTTTTTTACCTGGGATTGTAACTATTTTTTTCTATGAACAGTAGAACCCGCTCCTTAAATTTTTAATAAGATCAATAAATTGGTCTTTTAAACTCAATGTAACTACTACTTAGCGCACAACATAACATAACAATATTCATAGACCAAGACTTAATAGGAAAATTAAATAACACCACAGAAACAGTATATTATTATTTAAAAACAGGGGACAAACCACTGGCAGAGAGAAAAAAATCAAATTTAAACAATTAATATATACCTCTACCACTGATGGTTCTTGATGGGAGGTTTCTCAGCTCGTTGGAAACTAAAGCTAAACGATTCGACTACAGTTCATTTGGTCCTCTAAATTAAATTATTGACGAATTCAAGTTATAACAAGTTTTACAGGGAATCTCAAGGAACACAAAAGAGTAATTTTTAATTACACATGCAATATTTTTTTTTTAAATTCTATTAAAGAAATCAAAAAAGTGTTATTTATATAAATTAAATCATCGAAAAAGTACTAAGTCAGAGAGTATTTTTAAATGTTGATCAGGTAAAATCTTCCCGTGAGAAATTTTTTATTTGAACTGTTTTTGTTTTTTTACAAATTCATACTATTATTTTAATACTTCGAATAACCCACGTACTTATCTGGAAACCGTGGAGTAACTACTTTGATTGTACAATATTTTAAAATGGATAATAAAATATAGCTTTGTACGGACAACATTCAACTTAGTTGCAAATAATTATATTCCAAAATTTCGTAACGATCGGTATACTCGTTCGGTCTCATTGTGTAACAAACAGACTAAATGATAAATAGTTGAGTAAAAACAAGACCTCGCTTCCCTCTGTTGAGAACACACAAAACCTGGAGACATGTTTGTATTATTTAAATTTACAAAAATCTTTGAATGCAGTACGTTAGTGGATTTAACAAAAAGTTTTTTTCTACAACATGTTCCATCCCAGTTGTTGACGTATAATGTCTTCACTGTTGTCTTTCGAGTTGTTAGATATTCCGGAGCTTGTTTACAGACTATTTTTCTCTCAAAATAGTTGCTGGTTTCAAAATAAACTAGAAATAAGAATCCATTATATATAGAGACCGTGACAGCCAACTAATTGCACAATTTTGAAAAATTATCCTGCCACAAATATTTTCTTGAGAGTTTTATTGTTATTTTATTAGTGAGGAGGAGTTATTAGAAAGGAGAAACAGAAATATACTGAGAACTACATGAGAAGATTACATTGTAAACCTGGGAAACCTGTTCAGTAAAATATAGGGGAAATCGTAAGACAAAAGGAGTGTTCTTCTTCCTCTCACCTCACACTGTAAGGGCGTGAAAGAAGTAGAAGAAAGAAAAGAACGTTAAACCGTACCAGAAAATATATTTGAGTGGATAATACACGTTGATAGCTTTGAATTTTGGAAAAGAGAATGAAGCAAAAAAAGAGTGAAAGTTATTGTGAACCAGTCCGGTCCATTTCACAACTACACCACAACAATTATGCACAAATAACGACACTAGCATAAAAAACTATCACATCATAGAAAGAGCTCGTTATAAAGCCGGAAATGAACTTCTTTGAAAAAGGTGAATAAAGATACATTATCAAAAAAGTTTAAAACCTGTTTAAATCTTATAGATCACTTAGTATAACGGATCTGCTTTAAAATTTAATTTTAGGTTAGTTTAGGTTAGGTTATTAACATGTACAAAAAATAGTAAGAATATATTTTGAGAAGAAATGTTGTTTTTTTGTTTTGTTTTTTTATTTTTACAGGTTACTTCTACAATAAAAGCTAAAGTTGGTTATTTAACTGATTTTGTCTCATTTTCACTCCAATGTATAACAATTGAGTCTGAGACCAAAATTAGAAATTGATTGTTCTGTCTTGAAAAATAAATTATAAAAAATATAAAACTATTTAACAAAATGTATTTTATTAGGCCCTTGCTTCCCTTAAAAATAAGAACAAACTACAACACATACAAAATACAGTTTAAAACACAAGTAATAAATATATTCGACTTACAATCGAAAACATTTATGACTTTAGATAATTTTGCAATTATTACTCAATGTTTTCCCATTTAGAAATAATATTTAGGTTGATATTATTTAAAACAATTGTATAATAAAAATATTCACAACCAAATTTAATATAAATATACTATACTATATTATACTACATCATTAATATATTATAAGTAAAATGCTATAATATACAGTGAGATTCAAAAATATATGTCCTAACTTTGGAAACTGTTCCAAAGGATCAAAATAAAAATAAAATCGTTTTATAAACAAATGTTTGAAAACTATACACAATCCGTCTGTCAGCCATTTTATGTTTTTTTTGAAAAATAATTACAAGACTAGAAATTATTAGGATTATGAGTCGAAATTAGGTATACCCGTCTATGATGCTTCATTTTATCACTATACCAAGAATTAATGCTTAATATTATAAAATTTCAAAATGGCAACCGTTAAAATTTACTATTTTAGAGAAATAATATTAAAGATTTCAAACAGCCCACATTTTCAAATATATCTAATAAGGTTTTGATTCTTGATATACTAATGCAATGTATAATTAAAAATTTTATACCTAATTTGACACTCGAAATACTAATATTTTGTTCAGTTGTAATTTTATTATTTTACAATATATATATATATATATATATATATATATATATATATATATACAAAAAAATGACCGACAACGAAAATAGAAACTTTTCGGACTTATGGTTATAGGAACGTTTTTGTTTATTTTGATGCTATAAAACATTTCCCGAAGCTAGGACACATATTTTTGATACATCCTGTATAACATTAAAACCCACACCATCTTTTAAATTATTCATATTTTTACGACAGCAAAGAAGTGTCATTTCACCACACGTAAAGGTTAAATGCATCCTATTTTTTCTTTAAGAATACATACATTTTTATATTTGGTATACTTGTTATATTTTAATACTTGTTAATAATTTTATAACACTTGTCATGTTGTTTTGTTACTTGTTGTTATGTTGTTTAACCACGTTGTAATCCAATCTTGCTACATTTAACTCATACTGTTAACTAAATTTGAAACTTAGAATCAAATTTCTGTACTATAATTTAGCTAATAACCTATATTATGCCAGTGACACATCATATCAATAATGTTTCTCTGGTTTCATAATTAAACACTAAATTAAGCTTCCCTAACAGTCTCTCTCCTCTTAATTTATCAACTGGTCTGCCTTCCAGCACCAATTAAATTTAATTCTCTCCCTGTACCGGCCGGGTCTAATTACAAACCGTAAGCTTATCAACATTGTGTTAGCCAACCTGTACTGCTGGGGTTATCCTAGTTCTAAATTATCTTCTAGTATAACAACCCGCATAGTGTTATTAATAATCAAATAGATTTAATGAACTGAATAAGAATAGTGAAACGGATAGTTCAAATGGTATTTTTATATTAAAGGCAGATAAATGATTGACAAAATATTCTTTATTCAGCAAGAAAAAAATAAATATCAATAATTGACAACCTACGAGTTAAAATCTCTCAATATACAGAGAGCCAACTGTTTTCTTGGAAAATGTTTTTATATATTAAAAAAAGTCAAATAGCAACTCCCCTAACTTTTTTTGTTGTCTTATTTGGAAGTTTTAAAACTCTAATACCATCAACCATTTTACCAATAAGGTTGGTTACATAAAAATGTATTATAGAAACACCTATTTTTAGTGTTGATTTTATATTTTACACGTCCATTTTAAAATGTTTTATTCTTATGTATTTTTGGTACATCCAACTGTTTAGGAGCTACAGAGGGTCAAAATAATGAAAAACAAGATATTACAATCATTTACAAGATATTTGGGTAATCAAAAATATTAATTTTACTACAATAAACTGGCACAGTTTATGAATCACAGTGGCACTTTTTATGAATTTTAAACATTATGGTCTCCCATTACACTATTAATAACCACTGAGAGTTAAATCTTCCACCATAAATAGTTTTTATTAACATAATATATTATGAACAAATGCCCTCGGCATAACAAAAATGTATACATTAATTGGAAATTCAATATTTCTAGAAAGGATAATTCAATTTGATTACTTCAAACATATTATTTTATTTTATTTATTATTATTATTATTTTTTTTTTTTTTTTTACATTTTTTAAAACGGAAAATAAAGCAAGGACAACGTTTTTAAAGGTCAATATTTCAAACTCAACCTAATTTTTTTAGATGACAATTTGGCGTAGTTTGAAAATTTATGATGAATACAATTTTCCAAACCGGTAAAAGGTATCTGACCGTCGCCTTTTTATTTTCGTTTCTTTACTTTCTAACAGTAATTTTCTTTTAGATTTTCTACAATTTCTTTTACAACACATTGCTTGGCTTGTGACAAACTTTCACATTACAAAATTATCTATTTCGCTTTGGCTGATTTTATAAATTTGATCTTCAATTTCTTCTTATCATTTATTGAAGTCATTTATTTAAAACTCTAAGTTGATATTGCTTTAAAGAAAACCAGAAGAAAATGGAACTAAATTAAGACACCAGGCTTCAAATACTCTGATAATGTCGAATGAGAACAAAAGAAACCTTTTTTGGAAAGTGAAAAGGGAACTAATACAAGGCTTAAAAATGTAGACCAAGCGAGACTACCTCGGGAGTGCCAGTCCATACTCACTATAAGTGAGTTTCTTTGAGTTATGACCTGTTACGGTCGTGTCTATAGTTTTACATTCGCATTTTGATATTTAACTCCAGAATTAGTATTCCTGAGTAACGAATACTTTTATTTACTTCTATGTGTATTTTATAAAGTATTGATATTAATATGAGATATGGAAAGCGAATTTCAACTTATCTTCAATTTTATCTTTATAATAAATTTATATTTATTTAGTTTTGAACGCTGAAAAACCTCACGATCATCATTGCATCGAAAAAAAAAAAAGAAAAAAAGAAAAAAGAAAGCTCATAAAATAAAGACCACTTGCCGTCTTAGACTCTAATAACGTCAAGGTCAAAGAAAACGTTATATGGTCACGAGAAACCTGACGGGAAAGAAGAAAGAGAGGGATTTAACCCAAGGCAAAATAAAGAAATATGTAGAGCCAGTGTCTCGGTAGTGTCACCCTGCATCACTATAAGGTGTTTTTCCCGTTCCATGCTCACATTTTAATCAGTAACTTCTGAAATGTTATTTTTCTAAGAAGAAATGAAAAGTTTTATTTACTTAACGTTTATTTTGTATGCTGTAACGTTTGTAAATTTTTGATTTTAATATAAAAAATCCATGACGATTTTCAAAATTTACCGTATTTGTTACACTTCATTTGTTTTTGACAGATGACGTCCTGATATTTAATAGTTGAACTGGAAAAATGTTTTATTGATATCAAGTCAAACATAATGTTAAGAGAATAATATCGACGTAGCCCTCTATTTCTAATTAAGTAATTCAGTAATAGTATATTTCATCACTAGTACCGACAGCGGTCTTTTCCGGTACGCGATCGTTTTTTCCGTGCAAGGCGATAGCCAAGCCCCGAAATTCCAGCAAAGACAGGAATAACACTTTAGGCACGAGTTATGAACGATACTTTTCATCACACTATAAATAATAATAATAATAATAAAAGAAGTATAATTTATCAACATAATGTAATTACCAATAAAAGTATAACTTTTTAACTAAACTTTACAAAACATTAAAGGTTATAATTTCTACATTTTAAACTTCATTTATTTATCAGTAATAGTTTACTTATGAATGCAAATTGATAGGAATATTTACTTATTACACTATATGATAATTACAATGGATCATTTAAAACTTTGCCAGACATTTTATCAGGATTGCTCAGTAATATTTCTCACACAAAAATTACAACATTGTTTCTACGTTTATACTGTTAGCTAAATTAATGAGAACAGCTGATTTCAAGTACATAACAACTACTGATAGAAACAAAATGCTACTAGCGCAACTACTGTTAGAATTCATAGCTACATAGCAGTACGGGAAAAATCTCCAGCTGTCTTTCCCGGACTAGACCGGGTGAATTCCATATTCACAACTGTAATTGAAATTAATTTCGATACAGTGTAATGACAATATCTTTTCATGTATTTGTTGCGTCTGCACGTTTACTGAAGTCGACCTTTATGTTAATATATGGAGATCGCTAAGCTTCAAAAATAAATAAGTTATTATAGCAACAAGTAAGTCTAGACGAGAAGTAAATACTGAACATCCGTTATAAAAAGCAGTCATTTTGAAATTGGTTGTTACATGTTTTATTCATATCAACGTATAGTAAAACCTAATTTTATCCAAAATCGTACTAAAATTTCAGATATTAAACTCAAGATTACTTTTTAACAATGGTTTTAACAATTTTGTTTTTAATATAAATAATTTTCTTACTTTCAAAATTGGACACAATTGGACATCATTGAGTAGGAATTTTAAAGATTAATATCATATCATGATATATGTGGGGTTGTCCTTCTGTAGAATCCTATTTAAATTCTAAAAAAAAAAATATTATTAAAAATGTTAAAATAGTTGTCATTTTAAACTTTTTCTGTTCATAACTTGCGTGTTATTCAACTTAATACACTAAATTAGAGAAAAATTTTCTGTTAAAATTCAGTATGTAATGGTACCAACCTCAGACCTCTACGATGATGAATAGAGAAGTTATGATTTAAAATGTCATTTCTACCTCCCAAGGAAATGTGATACAACATAAATGCTACAAGTTATGATGATAAACTTTTGAGATTTAATGTGCAAACTTACTTCAAATTTATTTTATGCTTATACTATATAATCAATTAAATTTGTACAATTTAAAATTAACCTTTAAAAAAAGATAGCTGATTTATATAAATTTCCATCTATATATTATATAGAAACGATTAATGACTAAATTCTTAAATCTGCACCACGAGTGATATCCTACAAACGAAAGTTACAAAAGAAATGTCCACTAGTGGTTTTAGTTTTGATTTTAAGTTATAACACAAGCACAAAAGTTATTGGTTTACAATAATTATTAACAACTTTGCAGTTTTGCAACGATTCAAATAGATGTTTTTTAACATTGTTATCTTACAACAAATAACATACTATAGGTGTTTTTAGATGACTAACTGTTATAAATTATTAGCATAATTGCATCATTAATTTTTGAGTTATGTAAACATCATTAGTCAAAACGAATTTGTAATTCCGGATGAATTTTAGATTTGGTGCGGTTGTAGTTTATGCGCAATTAGAATTTTGTCTCAAGTCAAAAATTAAGAATGCGCTTTCGTTACGACTGATATTTTGCGTTCTAATAAAATCCACACACAAAGTCGTGATGAGCGTTCAGATAGTAATTGGAAATAGATAATGATACATTTCGCTCTCAACTATTTGCAAAGATAGCTGGTCTAATCATTAAAAGAAAATATGTTTTCATCCACCTCAAAACAGGCACTGGTCTCAATATTGTGTTGTAATATAGATAATTAACTACAAAACATAATAAACTGTGCATATATATTCCGAAAACCACTACAAATACAATATCCTAAATGAATATATTCACTAGAAATAGAAATAATGGGTTGTCTGACAACATTGAAATGGAATTATGATTTCTTGTAAGACTATTATTTCAGTTTTATTTGCAGCATTGATGCAATAAAAGCCTTTTATAATTGTATAAAACAACAAATTTATCCCATTAATTAATAACCGGTTTAGAAATAAAGTAATTGTAATGAAATGTAAAACCAAACGATTAAACACAGTACAACGGGTGAAGGGTTGTGTACCCCACCCTTATGCTTTGCTTACCTGCAAGGGTTCAATTAACCTACGGCAACAGATCGATAGATGTAACAAAAGAATGCCATGTTAACAGAGACTTTACAAAAAACATATTCTATTGCAGCTAACTGTATTTGGAACAATTGTTTGGCTAGTTATTGTGTAAGAATTGGATCTCTCTCTCTCTCTCTCTCTCTCTCTCTCTCTCTCTATATATATATATATATATATATATATATATATATGTGACTGTTTTGTATGTGGAATATTATGACACTGTTTTACTGTTACCCTTAGTTCGATAGTTTTGACAGTTGTATACCAATAGATAAGAAATTAAACGGGCTACAACGATTTACTCTTTACGTTTTCTTTTAAAAATATACTATTGTTGAATTCTTTTCATTTTAATGTTTAAATGGGCATTATTATGAAACGGATTATTGGAAAAATGTGATTATCCATGAAAATTTCAGCTCAATCGGTTATGCTTGAGATATAAATTATTTTTAGTAAAATAAAAAAATGAAAAAAAATGGCGGTTAACTGGTAAAAGAAGCTTTTTAGGACATATTTTTATAGTAATGTTTTCTTTATTTTGAACCATATAACCACTTCCTGAATTATCTCCGCCGATTACAGAAACCAACTGTATATGTCTCCACGTTTGAGTTCGTTATACAATTTTTTTAAATTTAATAAAGCTGATAAATTACATTTCAGATCAAATCACATTACTTTTGAGGTTATGTTATCCCACTAAATCTCTGAGCTATATAAACTGGCAGTTATATACTGATAGGTTATTTAAAATAATTTTGATAACTGAAATTACTTTCTCAGATAGAAAAATTAATAATAATAATTTTAAATCTAAGTTTTATTTTGCTTGATGTAGAGTTGTTAATTACGGCGATCAAAAGTTCTCTTCTTTAAGTCGTTTTATTCTCAAAAAGTAACTTTTGTTTTTGTAATACCACACCTTATAGTAATTGTTAACTTAGCTTGATATATTTTATAATTTACACAAAATTATATAATTAATATGAACGTAAAAGACTAAAATAACTCTAGGTGTTAAGCTAAGTAATTATAAAGCTCTCATTTCCACCTACAGTAAATCTTTATAAATGAGTAGTAATTTACAAGTGCAACGAGCATGAAAGTTGATACATGAAGCACGCAGGGGTCTTCTACCTCAAGCATATATATATATATATATATATATATATATATATATATATATATATATATATATAATCGACCGACAATAAAATGTTTAAACAACTCATAACTAAAATTGATAAATATTTATATATATAACGTTTTTAAATCAGTTGAGAGCGGTTTAATTTATATTGAAATAAATAAAATGAAAGAAATACTTTAAACAGAAATCAACACTCTTATAAATGAAAATTTTTGTTGGGGAAAAATTCACTTCAAATTTTTTGCTGACAAATTCGTTTTGACATTCTCTGACTCCAAACAATGATTTTATCGTTATTTCAATAGTCCATCTACACATTCAGCTATGATCTAAACGCCGGATTTTTGTATGTATTTCAGTACTATCTCCAAAAGTTTATTATTTTTGGTTTTTCAAAATTTGAAGACAAACGTAACAATTGTAAACCTCAAAATGTCATCGCAAAATCGACTATCACTACATTTACCAATATTAACTAAGATGTATCCCTGTTGAAAACAAAAATATATATTAGTCGTCATCTCTCCAAAAATGCCAGATCAGTGGTTATCAATCAAAACAATAAAAAAGAGACTTTGAACGATTTCCTAGCCCTCGAACACACGAAGCACTATGTACCTACATATCAACTCATGTTAAACAACTGATAAAAACACCGGAGCGTTGGTTTTATCTCGCACACTTTCGAATGATGTTACTGAAGATTAAGACCTAATTATCCACGTGTCGTGATTGTTGCATTACAACGTGTAAACTGAGCATCGACAAATGATTTACATGACACTCAAACCTTTTTTTTTAAATACTGTCTTTCATCATTGTTTATAAAAAAAAAATTCTTCTTATTGTATTTAATATCAAAGGAATATTTTAACATTCTCGCAATATTAAAGAATTTATCACTATCTTCATTAAACCGAGGCCACAAAGTATAGTAAATATTTTAAATTCTTACACGATCACTTATTATTGTATGAATTCATATTCGAATATTTTTCCTTCTCCAAATTTGCTTATCTTCCATAAAGCAATATTCATTTATTTGTGTTTTTTTTTAATTTTTATTTGTTCTAAACTACATTTCCATTAGAAAAAATAAAGACGTGGTAATAGATAACAAACAAAAATAACAAAAACATTAACCGATGACGGTTCACTAGCGAGTCGAGATTATTTGTTGTATATTTTATTTCTACAACAAATCTTTTTTGTTTTATTATGTGAAGTTTGATGCTTTAATAGCTATGGGTAGTTAGTGATGTAGCAAAACAATAATTGTTACTAATACAATCAGATAACAATGTAATGAACAAATGTGTAATTTAATATTATGTACTATTCCTTCACTATAAACAGGTATTTGAAACATTAGTAGAATATATTTAAATGCAATCATTAGAAGAATCGAGAAACCTTAGGAAAAGTGTCAAACAGAAGCAAATGACATTAGAAGATTCGAAAGGAAGAATAGCAGTAGGATTAAGGAGAAGAAGAAAGTTTCAGATAAGATCTGGAGTAAGACGAGGGACGATTTATTTGCAATACTGTTCAACCAGGCCATACACTATGCAGAGTAAATAATATATTCTTTAGAACTAGGCAATTTTGAGCCTATATCAATAACGTTTTAAGAAGTTTTCAAGAGAAACACAAAATATAGCCTTCTTGGTGAACGAGGATTTGAAGAAGTCACTTTCATACTGAGAACAAGATCAGTAGTAAAATCCAAAATTGAATAATGAATGGTAAGCAGACCTGCTATTCTCACCAAAACCTGCTAACATAACATTTTAGCAGAAAAACGAAATTGAGATTGTAGTTACTTACGGAATGGAACTTTCGTAAAAGACAACATAAACTCGCAGAGTCTTCGGAAGAAGAAAACAGGAGACTCTGATAATAGGAGGCGAGTAGAGCATAAGAAGTAACAGAGAAGTAGATGAATTGATAAATGGCGAAGACAGAAAAATTTGCTAAGTCCATAAAAATTTGTATATGTATGGACGAAAAATGGTCCCAGAAGTATAAACAGACCGAGGAGAAGATGGCTCCACGATGTGGCTGATGACGGGGATAGGATCGGAGTTGAGAACTGGAGCAAAACGGCAACGAACAAAAATAAATTAAAGCGAATCTTTTTTAGAGGTCAAGGTTAATTGTGGTAAGAAAGAAAAAGAAGAAGGTATCAGTGAATAAGGTCATCAATAATAATGTTTACAAAGTGCTCGTTGCTCTTGATTCATTATATTACACGATAAACGACTTCCTTAGGCAGTGATACATATGTGTTTCCAACAAAACAATTTTAGATATTCCAATCAATTGAAACACATTGGAAAATATATTAAAGTTTCAACAAGTAAAATGGTAAATTTTTAGCCCATTTAGAATAATGTTGTGATCAAAATGACATACTTTTATGAAGACTCAAAGTATAGCCGTTAATCGAGTTTATAAAGGTTAGGTTTATTATTATAATCTATAATTTGGAGTGTTGTTTCCAAATAATTTCATCAATAGTAAAGCTGCATAAAATAAATTTGTTTGTAATTGTTAATTTTTGAGGTTTTTGTTTTGGAACAATATTAACAATGGGATCAACGCAAAATCTTTCTGATGTTTTCTAGATCTCATAAGAAACATTTGGCAACAGTTTCATTAAAATCCGTTAGAAAATATTATATTACAAATAAAACTTAGCTAACCATTATTTCCTACTTTAATCGTTACAAAAAATATGCTCCGAATAATTTTAAAACTACGAAATAAAACTGTAAAACTTTAACTTAAACCTCAAGGAAAAAGAATTAATAAGGGGCTTTAAAATTATAATTCCAGTCCTCTATGTGATGTAATGCTATGTTTGTGTTTATAATCTTGATTTACCAACGCACAGACAATCTGAAGAAAAATTCATATGTAACAAAACATATTTATTTAGGGAAAAAAATTGCAAACAATAAATTAAGAACTAAAATAAATTCCCATTGAAAACTTAGTTCTTGTACGACACATATAATTTAACTTAGTATGAAAGCTTTATTGCTAATTTATAACAGTATACTCTTAATAACCTAAAAGTAATTGTAGAAGGTGAAAATATGCAAATAATAGAATTGACGCAAAGTTGCGTGACATAACTTTGCAATCACGCTACTTTCCTTCTCTAATCACACACAACACAACGATTATATTTCTTCGTTGTAAAATCTGTACAAAATATAAGTAAGAATTAATTTTAAAATGCGTTTCATTTATTGATTTTTACACAATTCCCTTTAATTTCGTGGACATTTGTAATATAAAGGAATTTCTTGATATTGAGTTGAGTTTTCCACGGAAAAAAAACATTTTCAAAGTTCTTTTAATAAAAAAAAAGTTATATTTGGAATGTCATCTCTTTGTTGTACGTGTACCGGCCAACTGATTTTGATGAAACTTGGCATATGTTTACATTTTAGTCATAACACCAAATAAAACAAATGTTTTCATTTTTTTTAATTTGTATGATAACTCTACATTTGGAAAACCACATGCCACAATATTGACTCTTACTTTTCATCAAATGTAGCCTCCAAAGAACAAAACTAAAATAATGGGATACCATTTTTCCAAAAGTGTCAGACCAGAGGGAAAAAATTGAATATATATTGTGTAAGCCGTAATATGAGTTAGAATATCACGAAATCGACATTTCCTATTTCGGTCACATTTTATTGAAATGTAACATACAACGACTCAAGGTAATGTATCAAACCGCAAGTACAGTAAAAGAAAATGTCAGTTCCCAAGTTAATTTGATTTTTTTAAATTATACCATATGAGTTACAATATTTAGTTTATGTATTTTAGCATTAGTCTTATAGATTTATGTGTGAGAAAGTTTATGGGATGTTTTACACCATTTATTTTAATTGACGAATTGTAAAGTGTTTAATTTCTTAAACACTATAAACATTTTCAGGATAAGGGTTATTTATTAGTTGTTACATTTATTTAAACGTAATTCAAAGGGAAGTTGTTTCAAATATCTGACTTTGTAAAACATATAAAGTTCGTTAGCACCAAAAAGGTTTATACTTGGTTTAACTGTATAAAACTTTGGTTTGAACTGTAAATTGTTTATACAATTCAAATTTAACCAAGTTTAATTTTGAATCAAGTTTCAAGTAAACTTGCACGGTGATTTAAGCGTGCGAGTCGTTTTACTTATTGCCATTGCAGTAAAACTATCATTTATTCGAATGTGACAAATTTCCAATTTTGAAAATCAGATTCCATTTTGCATTATTTGTTTTCGTAACGATCCAAAAACTTCAGAAAACATAATAATGCTCTTAACATGTTCTAGACATTCTAGACAATTACAATGAATTTGTTTTTAGCAATATATCAGTCATCCTTATAACAGAAACCAAACATCATATTATTCAACTTTAGAGGGAAAACAATTATTGCATTTTTATTTTTAACCAATGTAACACTATATATATATATTTTTAATTGATGCTATTTTGAAAAATTGTAATACAAATTTCTCATTTGTCCAATACTTATAAAAAAAAAAGTGTTTTAAAGTTTTTTATGAAAATTTAAATTCATATCTGAATCGTTAAAAAATATTTTTCTTGAGAAAAACATAAATATACAGAAAGGCGCTAAACGAATAGTTTCCAGACAGATTTGTTTTAAAATTTGTCTTCGTTATTTAAACCATCTGAATAAACCTACTAATTGACTTCTCCGTCTTCATTAGTCTAACAGACATAAAGTAAAGAAGTTCAACAATAACGGTAAGTAATGAAACTAATTAAAATACGACTAAAATCTCTTTCTGAAATCACTAAGATGAATTCCACGAGATGTATAGAGGAAATACAAATTGTTTCAAACTAAAAATTAACATAATTTAAACTAAAACTATTTTTTACACCTAGATACGTTAAAATAGTTCAACTCTATCTTCTAAATGTTTTTATCAATGAATTACAAATTTTAATGTTTCTCCACATTAGATCAAATTAAATTCCATCGTCTCAACATGATTAATGTCCTGTTTTACCAATCGGTTTTACGTTATTAATTACGATGCATGTTGTGTGGGACTCGTGTCACAGCTGTTGTTACACCAATATAGCAAAACTTTGAAATGCGAAGGAGATTCAAATTTAATTTTTTTTTTTAGAAATACGGTAACTTTTAATTGTAATATTCAACAAGTTTGAGATGCAATAAACACGAGCTTCCGAATCAGGTATTTTTATGGTCTTTTGCAATGGGGTATATATTGTCTGTTGATGTGTTAATGGTGTCGCCCAACTAAGAAAAAAAATCCTAATAAATTTAACATAAAAGAAAAACATTTAAAAAAAGCATATAGAGAGATATATAGTAGTATATTCTATAATTAATTTTTAATAATCTTTTTGACGATACTAGTACATAATGAGATAATTTGTACATCCCTCTTGCAAGAAACAGATACTTGAATAATGAACGAGGTTAAGTATGAACGTTCCAAGTAACACAATAATTGTATCAATGTAACGGAAACTGGAAACAACTAAATCCTTCCTTAATGAAAGTGGAGAAAATAAAAAAATCTATGTTTTCTTCTTGCGCTTGTTGAAGATACTTAAAACCGTCTATTACGTTCTCCTCAGAAATTGCTACACCAATTAAGTCAAAAGATATATTATCCACGAGTCAGAGTTGTCAAAAAATTAAAATTAAGGACGTACAAAACTCATAACAAGCCATCACTGAAGGAGCCAGTTAAACAAAATAGAGCTTTTTTTTACTACCACCTCCTCAAAAATTGACGCCAGATATTTCTCCTTTAAGTGGTTTACGGACCTTCTTCCCTTGACTGGTTATGTTAATTCACAAAACTCTAGGTACTGGGTGGCCGAAAACCCATTTAACTAATGAACAATCACAATATTGCTGTATAATTTGCGATATCTATATTGATATTGTTGTATTTTTTTTTTTTTTTAATGTAAACGGCAACAGGGACGTTAATTGACAAATCTTCATAGAAATTGTATAACACATTGCTGAGATTGATGACTCAAGGCAACTTTCAGCGTCATGTTGCAACTTGCCACAATTCCGGAACTTCATTGATCCTCATAACCAGTTTCTGTGGAGACTACATTATTCTTAAGGATCTCTGGCCACCCATATAGTTTAGTCTCTATTATCCTGATATATATCTTTAGATTTTTAAAAGGATAGTGTTTATGCATATCGTCGAGAACACTTGCACATCTTCGAGACGATCAATCAATAACGTTGACGTCAACACACTTCTCAAAACAATTGAAAACATGAAGCGATGCGACAGGTGGAGTTATATTTAAATCTAGGAGGATAAAACTTACATTTTAATGAGTTATTTCGTTTTCACCAGTATTTCTCTAGAGATTTAATTTTAATTTATTTCTAATCCAAATAAATATTTATCTTACAAAAATGCGAAAAGTTCAAAACAGAAAAAGGTCACCGTAGCAACAGAAAGAATGACATCAAAACAGCTGTTTTGACCTAACTGATCTTTTTATTTAGCTCTGATGTTTTATGTAATTTGTGCTTATTAGATGTTTATTGTTTAGTTAAAATTGTAAATAGATTTAATTTAATTTTTGAAATAGTTTTCTTTATTCTGTTGTTCTACAAACATACACAGTATACATGGTATGTTAGCTATAAATTTTAGTTTTATTAATAACGCTCGTACTTAAAGCCAAGTTGAGCCTCAAAAAACTAACGAAAGTCATGTGTATTAACGCAATTTTGTCAAATTGTCTTGAAATTTTACATAAATACAACATTTTTTTAATAGCTTAAACATAAATATTCTTGGTTAATTTCAAAACGGTGGCCACATGTATTGATGGAATAACGTCCTACATTAGCCTATATTTCTTATTTTGTTCAACTTAATGATATGAAAATATTGATAAATAGACCTCATTATTTGAAACTAATACCAGAATATCAGCCGCTAACAGAGTTTAATTTTGATTTTAGACAATATTTCAAACACATTTCAAGATACTGTATTACATAAGTTCAAATACAAAATACTGCAAACCAAGAGACAAAATCAAGCACATTAGAATAATAAAATCCTTTTTACCTATCTTAATGATGTCTGTGGTAGCAACCTAAACTCTTTATTTAATTTAGAATTTCTCTGATTCTGCAAATGCAACGGGAAGTCGTATAACACCAATGGCAATCCAAGCATAAATAAATTGATTGAAACATGCAAAGGTTTGTAACAAATCTATATCTAAAAAAAGAAAATGGATCAAAACAGACAAGTTAATGAACCATTAGTAATATTGTAAATTATACATAATTTGTAGTCGACTACAAAGATATTATGAGTTGAAATATCCATTGAGAAATTTAAAACGAAAGAAAAATGTCTAAAACTCTTCAAAATAACGCGTTGTTTCGGCACTAAGGTAGGATCGAAACTGGATGAATATAATAAAAAGCGTATAATATACAACTATCTCACAAAAAAAGCCATCTGTTAACTTACCCAAAATTGACTTACAACTTTTCTACTACGTAAGCAAAAACCAAACGAAACAAAACAAAAAAAAATTCTTCATTAATCATTTTCCTTATGTATTTCTTATGGAAAATATGGTGGCAATTTAAAATATATCTTTGTTTATAAATTATTTTGTAACAGCAATTTACTTTTACTTAGGATTTGGAACACAGTGTCATTAATTTTTACATTTTTCAATTTTTTACGAAATAATTAGAGTAGATTTTGAGAAATTAGGTGTTGTAACAAAATAGCAAAATTGATATTGCTCCAAAAAATATTATTTTTTTACAAATAAGGAACAAAACATTTGGGGGTATATGGCGATTAATACTTTTTGTTAGGTCCTTACAAACCATATGTTGTTAAACATAAACAAAAATAATTAGAGACGAATTTTAAAATTTTGAAATGTTGAGTTTTGATTCTATCGCAGTAAACCCGGTTATCCAAAATTACATACCTCTAGATATGCCCTACGTACCACATTTGATCAAATGTGGTCCACTAGTTTGGTCTGTAGGGCACAGATGATAGAATTTTAAAACCACCATCTTGTATTTAGCTTTGTTTGTTTTAATTGCAACGATATCATTGTAACACATGTTTATAGACTGGGTTTTAATTCTGAAAACTATAATAATAACAACATTTAAATATCTTTCATCGTTTTTATATTTTGTTTAAATGATGCTTTGACGATGAAACGAGAAAAAAAACAAGACAGACTGTAAAGAAAAATTGATTTATAACCTTTAAATTGAGAAGAAAAATCAAAATAAAATTTTGAAAACTTTGCCTTAAAGACTAAAAATAAAATAAAAATACAACGAAAATGGAAGAAACTGAGCACGTTTTAATATACCTTTTCTCAATCTGGTATGGAATAAGAGACTTTTGGTACAAGTACGAAAGAAGGTAATTTGTTAATTATTTCTGACAAATCACGAGAAAATTTCGGAATTATCTAAATTAAAATGAGATTTTCATTTTTTCAATCTAATTATTTAAAACAACATTTGTACAAATTACAATAACAACAAGAGTAATTAAAATTCAGATTACAGGATCTTTTCTGAATTAAATTTTATTTAAATTAAATTAAATTAAAGAAAGCGGATTGAAAATTGTTACCGAAAACGGCGTCCATATCAAAATATGCCATTAAAGAGGTGCCATAAATACCTAAATTAAAAATTTTGTTCTTATAATAGTTATTATAAGAAATTAAATAAAATTATTAGAAAAACAAATACTCCCTGAACAAAAAAAAAAAAAAAAAAAAAAAAAACAATAAATATAACAAAGACTGTAATAACTCTAGTATGTTTATTATATAAACCTGTTTTCATCCCAAACAGGTTTTAACCTCGGGATGAAGTGACCCTTTGCTTTTTTCTTGTAATACAGCAGGAAGTATTTTTTGTTATTATTATTATTGTTTATTATGTTATTATGAATTTTATTTTATATGTATTACATTTATAATGTGAATAGTTGTATATTTTATTATTAAGCATATAAGATTGTCATTTTTTTCCTGTTAAAATTATGTATAAAAGAGGGTCAAATAAATAAATTTTTCAATTTAATTTTATATTTCCCTTATGTACGTATAATACCCTTACTTAAAGTATGGTCCAGCTCTACCATTGTGCTGGGTTCAGGGTATTTTCCTATACCTTATTCGCCTTTTTGAAATTTAATGCTACTGATTCAAAGTTGTGAGAGTTAAAATCATGTCTTACAGAATAATTTAGCCTATATGTTACATATAAAATATATTCTAAGTTCTATTTTTAAGTTCTAAGATTTATTTATTTTAAATCATTATTTTTGTGTAATTTTATTTGTGTTTCATTTTTATTTTCTATTGATTTAAGAGTAATTTCTAAGTTATTTGTCAGTGTGATAAGAAGTATTGTTGCTCTATTTATATTTTCTTAAAATCCTACCGTGAATAAATATTTAATTTCTATCTATTCTGTTCTTATTTAACTTTTAAAGTAGTTAACTTCTCACGTAGTACTTTGAATAATCACGCACTTAACCCAAAATAAACTAAGACTGAGACTAAAGGAACGCACTATGTTAATTTTGGTAGCATTATTTATACCCTACGAAATCTTCGTGAACTTGTATTATTGCAGGAATTCCTTTTGGGCTGATTATACCTTGTGCATGCATCAATAGTCGTGGAATTATAAACTGTATTTACGAGTTGAGAGTGAAAGTGGCGTGAGAACAACAGCTTAGCTACAAGCACGCAACTATGCGTCAATTTTCTTATTTACATAGTTCACTTGTGTTCCATTTACGTCTATATAAGTACTTTAATAATTACCACGTGCAAAAAAAATTTCATTCCAGGTTTCAAATGTGGTGAGCGAATAACTTTAAAATTAGAAGAATGTTACAGAATAACAAAGGAATTAAAATACGTTCAACTAACAGATGACTATGTTATAACATTCTATGCTATAAATAGATTTATTGATACGGTTGAATAGGAGGTCAAATGTATATAGGTCATACCAGCAATATTTACCAAATATATCGTACAAACACAAAGAATATTTTACACAAACCGAATTAGAGAAAATATTCAATCCGATAAAATCATTATTAACAATTTGAAATGTTACTGAATTTGGACTACCAAACAATATTTTCAATAAATAGATTATCATATAGCATTTCATATCTATTTACCCTTTAATTCTGGAAACGTGTAAAGTAAAAATATTGTTTTTAATGCAACAAATCTTTAGACAAAATTCATTAATTTACTAGTGGTTGTGTGAGCAGTAGACAATGCTCCTCCGTTACTGAAAAATTGAAAATGAAAATTTATTTATTTGACCCTCTTTTATACATAATTTTAACAGGAAAAATTTGACAATCTTATATGCTTAATAATAAAATAGACAACTGTTCACATTATAAAATGTAATACATATAAAATAAAATTCATAATAACATAATAAACAATAATATTGATAATAATAATAATAATAACAAAAAATACTTCCTGCTGTATTACAAGAAAATAGCAAAGGGTCACTTCATCCCGAGGTTAAAACCTGTTTGGGATGAAATACTCTATACATTTCTAACAATATAGCTCGATGGGAGAGAAACAATGTGACCGACCAGTCCAACCCACATATACACACACAAATTACATTTAGAAAACTAGGATTTGGCTTTTATGACAAACCATTTCAAATCAACATAAAACACTAAAAAAATAGAAATACAATAATAAAACTATAAACAATACATACTACAATACATTCAACAAATACTATTTACTACCTTAAGCCAGACCATCAATCTGACCCTCAGTCGTTCACTAATAATGGGTACGAGTGTGGCAATCCCTAAGGACCCAACAAAACTTCAATTGTTTTCATATATCTGTAGTTAGATGCTTCTCTTTCGTCTGGTCTCTCTAGACCAACTCTTGTTTTTTTTCTCTTCCAGCCCAAATACTACTAGAATACTAGATGTTCTTTTCAAATTATTTTTTATGACGATGATTAGGCCTACCAAGAAATTCTCGCTTGTTCGCAACAACGGGTGATGCTATTTGTGTTTGATAGTTAAATTTTTTAATTTATCATTAATGTATTGAGGCAACAAAACAATCTAGCTTATTATGAATAATAATTTATTTCTTATTTTAGCAAACATATTAATTTTGCAAAACTGTTTTATTCCTTGTTGTTTATAAGCGAAAAACCTCTCAATAATTATCATATATATATATATATATATATATATATATATAAGGATTATAAGACCCCCTAGCTCTCAAATACTCTAATAGCGTCAGGGTCGAAAAGGGCTCGAAAAGTTGTAATTAACACAAGTGAAAATATGAAAAAGTATTTTTTTTTTCTTAGTTAGATAAACATTACTTGTAGAAAAAAATTCAGTAAACCGTTCATATATCAAGTTTTCATTAAAAATTGTATGTAAAACTCGTCCTGCTTTAATCGCACCATTACACTTCGGAGTGTGGCCTGTATTTCTAAATGGAACACTCGCGTTTATATTAGAATAATGTGCTCATTCATGGCTACTATGTAAAAAACAAGTTTGGCCTAGTTGCAAAAATAATATTAATTTCGTAACTATTGGTTGACATCATTGGTCATAACCGCTTACAAACACAAATACAGATAAAATTGAAAATGGTTGAAGTAAAAACATAACCTTAATTTACACGGTCTAAGACTTAATTGTTTGTGTAAATATGAATAATTTAGTTTTAGAGTAACCAGTATTCTAGAAAATAAACTTCTAAGTTTGTAAAATAATTATCAAGTTCATATTTCACAAATTACATTTGTGTGAAATGGATAAATACAATGTATCTATATGTTTAACCACTGTTTATTTAGTTGATTATGCCGGTTACAAAGTCAAGTACAATTTCTCGGAACAGTCGTTCTGGAAAGCCTCCAAGTTAAGTTATGAAACAATCTAATTTACACAAAAACAAAGGCAAGTTTCAACAACTAAGTCCTCATCCACGGTTAAAATCAGTAACGTCGAATTGGTGATGCATTTTCTTGTTCTAAATGTAGCGTTTAATTAATTATTATTTATGAATTGTCCACAAGATTTATTCAACATATTTACGGGGAGTCGGCCATCCCCATCGCTCTATGTTAAATTATGCTACATTTTGTATTTGTTTGTTTGGAACTATAACAGATATAGGGAATTTTGTCCAATCATACATACAGTAGATACTTGACTACACTTTAAAAGAGGGAAACGTAATGTTATACTTTTGGAGATTTTAATGATTTTCTTAAAAATAAGGAAATGTTTATGTTTTGATTTTCCATGTTTTATTACACTTAAAATAGAATAAATAATTATTTAGCAGAGTAATTTAACCCAGACACACACACACAGATATGTTTATGCCTCAAACGTTTTCTGGGAAAATTAATTATACCTAATCATAATAAAACACAAGTTCAGGTATTGCATTCTAATGTAAATGAATATAAATTAATACCTACAAAATAAGATTCAGTGTAATCCAGCGCCACAACCATTCTGATCCTAAAATTCATCTTCCAATTTTTTTCTGGACGAAATTCAACTTAATTCCATTTTTTACCAATTTCCTGTATTGCTTTTTTAGCTTTGAAAATCCTGTGCAAATCTTACAATTTCATCCTTATGATGTTATTTTCTCCTGACCTCCTTCAACATCAAACATTTTGTAATGTTCCCCATGTTATAATAATAAATGGCTTCAATATGTTCCAAATTCTAAAACTCTTAGTGATACAAACACATATCTTAACAAAGGGGACCAACTATTTTGAGCTATTACCACGGGTTTTTCATACCCCATTCAAACATCTAGACAAAATTCTAGGTTGTGACAAATCCTAAATATACGATTAATTTCTTCCATTATGGCTGGAGGTTAGTGTATGTTGTTCGTGTTTGTAGTCTTCATTTTATTATTAACTCACAGATCACAATTTTCCATAGAACAAGTGTAACCACATCACAAACCTTATAAAAACAAAAACAGTTCTTCGATGTGATGAACACGAGGTAGGGGCTGAAAACTGATTTTAGAAAAATAGCACAGCACTTTTTGATATTTCTTTTCTTAACCCTGTTAAACAGTTTTAAAATATAGGGTGTTTTTACACAGAAAATTTTAGATTATAATAATAAAATAATTGTAAAATATATTTTTGAGTAATAAAACTTTTTTCCTCTTTAGTAATTCAGTACGAAATTCACATTAATTGAACTTAACATGTTGCACAAACTGAAAACTAAGTCGTTTTGTTACCAGATGATATAAAAGTGTCTTAACTGCAAGTGAAGATAACGTCCTTGAAATGTCTAGTTGATGTGATTTCTTGTTCCGGAAATTGTATCGTTTCGTTGTTTCTTAATTTCTCAAAGTTTCAATCAAAATATTTAAGAGTTATAGTTCAAATATACGTATCTTACATTTTGTATTCACTTTTAATAATGATTAGCTTTTAATGAAACTCAAATACTATTTGCTTTGTTAGTAGGTTATGTTTAACCTAACGTGCGCAATGTCAGGATAAAACTAGACCATACAACTGTTTATATCCATACAACCATGAAGATAAATTAAGATAATAGGTTAGGAATTTCGTTCATAAAAAACCCCATTTTTATTTGAAAATACCCAATTTGAATACTAAAGAAAACACTAGTTTAAGCTAAACTAGTTGAAAATCGTCAATAGTTAAAATGATTTACTGATATCTACGAATTATCCATTCACATTTTCTTCACAATTTTTCATTGCATAAATGTGTTTAAAATGAAAAGTAAAGTTTCTAGAAGTAAGATCGTAAAAGCTTCGAAGCTGTTTTCTAGGTAATGTAACGTGAATCATCTTTATCGCACTTCTATTTACCCCCTGATATTTCGCACCCTTAAGATATTTATTTCCTATTTTGCTCAAAACATTATAGTTATAGTTTCAGTTAGAGCTGCATTGATTTTGTTTCTAATTAAATGTGTAAAATTCGCTAATGTTTTTGCTCAAACAATACGAGTATCTAAGATTTCTATTTCTCTTAGGATAAGTTCATTGCAATATATGATCAAATTATTTCCCCCATACTTTATTGAAATTTTCAGCAGTTAGAAATTTGTTAGTGGTCAGACAAAATGGAGGTATCCAGTAAACTAAATAATAAAGTAAAAATTTTAAATAAACAAAATAATAATAAGATAAATATGGAACATCGTTGAACAATGGGGACAGAAGTCGTACAAGCATAGAGACAATAGACATCTTTGGAATTCTTTTCAATGTGTTTCCTTGACAACGGGTGACGCAAATAGCAAATTCACCACGGCTTTGGTGGGGAGAGCGAGGTTTTGTGGGTTTGGTAACATATTGTATTGTGTTACATAAGAAAAGAAATTAAGCAAATGAAAATTTATTGATTGTGTTGAACTCAACAAGGACTTTAGAATAAAACAAATATTAGGCTTGCAACTTGAAATATGATATAACACGAATTTCTTTGTGTATCCGTCATTTGCCGACCTGGATCTTGGTAGATAGTTGCTACAAAGAGTTACTTGTTACAGGGAAAGCTGAAACTAAATTTGTTTCAAACGGAAAATTTAAAATTATTCAAATATGTGTCCAATTACATTGAACAAAGAGTAAAGCCTAAGAAATTTTGTCTAATTTTAAGTTAAGTTTCTTAGCTTTAACTTCTTCATCGTAAAAAACAAATTTGTGCAGCAGTGGGTGCAAATTTTAAAAGTCAAATAATATGGGCGATTGTAAAAAAGTTTTAAACACTTTCTTTCTGGCAAAAAACATATTTTTTTTTAATCTTAAAATTGGCCGCTATTTTTACATTTATCAACTGAGTTTTTTGAATAACGAAGAAGAAATTTATAAAACTCGTCGAAATACATATTTAAGAATAATTGTATTAAACTTCACGACGAAGCCCATTGACCAGAAATTTAATATTAGTACAAAAATATTGTTCTTTTTGAACCGTTATATTTTAGTTATTTCTTCTAATTCAGTCATCACCGAACAAAATTAGGCAAAAACAAAATACATGCTGTTTTTTTTAATTCTGTATATAATGGTATCAAACCAATAACTAACTCTGCAATGACATATAAAAATGTTCCTAAAACTAGGATTGGGCCATGTTTCAATATTTAATATCTGAAATCTAAAGTAAGATAGGAAACACATGAAAAATTTTCGTTTCAGTGTTTTATACAATTACTAGAAAATCTTGTTCTCCACTCCTTTCTTTTTATCGAAATAGATTCAGATTATATTTAAATAATTTTTATATTTAGCAATTTTAATAGCCTACAATAACTATAACGACAGAAAATGTATTTACTCTAGCTTAATAATATCATTTATCACCCATCCATTCATAGAAATTGTAAATACTTAATTATAATAACAAAAATATGTAGCTAACCCCATTTCATATAATTAACATCATCCAAAATATACACTTCATTCCTTCATTTTATTTTTAAAGTAATATGTGTCTTTAAAATGTAACGACTACATATAATTAAACATATTAGAACCAATTTAAATCAAATCTGCCACCTTATACAAATGCCTCAATAATAATAGGAAGATCAAAACACAATATCCTGAAAGAAAATGAATTTTAAGCAAGAAGGAGGAACAAACAATTTTAAAATAGTTATGGGGTAAAAGATTAAATGTTTGTAAAAGATATCAGTTTAAATAAATAAATAAATTATCAATTAAAATTCATCAATTTTCTAAACAGAAAACCACTGCGATCATCACAATCATAATAAAAACAGATCATAAAATATTGTAATGCCTAACATAAAACTAAATAGTTAAACTGCAAACTAAACAGGAACAATAAATTCTCAACTGAACCGACTGGCACTGTAGATCTGACCATTGGCATAGCAGTCAAATACCATCCTTTCACCACTCATACCTGACTTTTACAAATTGAAAAGATAAAATATAAGGAAAGAGACAGTATCTCTCGTATACTCTTATACCGTTAGGGTCAAAGAAGAACAAGAGTTGGTCAACAACGCCTGACAGGAAAGATCAAAGTGAGAATTCTAAATCAAGAATGTATTAAGAATGGTGAAAATTCAGTCAGGGTACTACACCTGTACTCACTATAAGCAAGTCCCTGAGACAACAAAATTCATTCAAATTTCGAAAGACTAATAGATTTGAGATCATTTGTTAAAATAATTTTACCTGTTATATTTATTTATTTAAAGATTAACCTCATTTCATAGTTTATTCTTATTTTGTTAGTTTTCAATTTAATCAATATTGTTCACCTCAATTCCATTATTTATATAAGTTTTAATTTATTCAAATTATTTTTTCTTTACTTTTAACACAAGATTAGATTAACTAGACGGCGCAATAAAAGTAAAACAAAAAAAATAAAAAAATTTAGTTTAAAATTTATTTCTAACTTTCTTTAAGATAGTAACTATCGTAAATAAAACTTATCCAAAATGCTCGTGCCGATATATAAATAATAACAAACAAAAACCATATCATTTTTGTTAACCAAACTACGAAAATATATTCCTGAAGAAAATCGCAGGAAACAACTTTACAGATTTGCTTTTAAAGGAGAGACTCCAGACAGTACATCACTTAATATCAATTCCGATCTATTCACTCAATCCTTTATTCCAAGACAGGTATTGTTGATTGACATACATATACTTGAAAGGTTTTCAGTAAAATTCCTTTTGGAACGTTCAAAACGTAAACTGTACAACACTTCTGTGTAACAAACAAAAATAATTATATCTAGCATATGACTTTTACACAAATGTCAAAGTCAACGACTTTAAAAAATAACAATATTAATGTCAATGTCGGTTAACAAATAAAAAAATTACAAATTACTGGTTTATTAGAGGATCTTTGAAGGATTAGATTATCGATAGATAAAGGGAATTCAAGATTAAGAAATATTTTTGAGTTCATACAAGCGGATAAATAATACATTGTTTTCAATTATTTGTACTAAAAATATACTCGGAACATTTAACAATGTTACGCAATTCTCAATTTAAAAAGTACAAATTATTGACTTCGCCTTCTATTCATACAATTAACATGAATAAACAGTGCAAAAACATGGTACACCAGTGTATAAAATAAATGTTAAAACATTGTAATTTAAAAACCGAAACATTTTGCTATTCAAAATATGGAAAACACGGGGTAAGGTAGGCAATTTGGCTACAACCAATTGGAACGCATCAATTTAACATTAGTGAAAGTAAAATAAATGTAAAAACGAGTGTCAGGTTTAGTTTAGATTATCGAAACGGAGTTGAACGACAACATCGGTCCACAATCTTACACTAACTTTCTCTCACAAAACTAAACTTATTCATCACCATCTCCAAACATGTTTGTATTATATTGATACATTATGAGATGACGTTAAAAGATCGTTATTACGAGTTTTTGATAATGTAATTCTTACAATTAAAAAATATATGTTTAAATAAAACCTAAGCTTGGATCGATCACTGCTCATTCAATGCTTAAATCGTATTTATATTTAAATCGACTTTTTAAAACGACTGTTATGGTTCGTTTTTTGTCATTTGTCAATTTTTCTAAGATAATTTATTTTACATTCAATTTGGCGCAACTTGGGTTAACACATACACATGCACACGCACGCGCGCGCACACACACACACACACACACACACAAATTATCTCTCTTTTCTGCAAGACAATCGGCTCTGAGCTTGTATAAAACAATGAACTGACCATCCATCTATTTTGTGCACCATTAACTAGAGAGCGTAAACAGTAAACAGATATTCTACGAGATGCTTGTTATCACATTTAAGGATCAAGCTACAGCAAACATCACTCACAAGCAGTTGATTGGCCGCTGTGTACTATAACTTAGGGTGGAAAGGGGTGATATTTTGCCGGAAAGCAGGATCTAATCTGAAAAGTAAACATCGTACAACCTAGCGTGGGATGTGCAAATTTGTCTTTAGTTTTGTAAACACACGATGCTTGCCAGAGTAGTAAAGTTACGATACTAGTAATTCCTTGCGAAGAATTTGAAATTGTTAATTAAATGAAAATATAATTAAACTTTATATTTTATCTTATTAGGTTTTACATAATGTATGACAAATTATACATTTTATCACTTCATTCCTCACTTAATTTTTTCAATTCCCTACAACTCTGTGAAGTGCTGTGTGTAGTGGATAAAAAAACTATAATATTTAAACGTACGTTTCTGACAAATACTAGCTACTACCAGTTTCAACTTGACTACTCTTAGTTAGAATTATGGATATCAAATGTCGGTAGTGTCCCCCTGGCCTCGGGGGTCATGTGAAAGTAATACTACCTGTTGAGAAGCATAGTGGAACCCGCATCACAAAAAAGTGCTGTAGATAACTTCGAAAATCTAAGAAATAGAATCTGCATGTCCTCTACAAGATCTGGAAAGTCATAAATATCGACGGTAAAGATAAAGTTCGAAATCTCAGACCACATACTCCAAAACCCGATGACATTCACATTTAAGTTTGGTAGCATATATTTTTTTCATATGACACTGTCCGTACGGATTTAACAAGGACCCAAGGCTACAACATTACAAATGTATAAACGTACATATATTCAAAGTGACTGTACGTACATAAAGCGGATAGCGTACTGTAGGCTTCCTTGACCTTGGTGAAGAGAACATTTTGGACACTTTAGTACTTCCACTGTCGAGGTACGTTAACAGTTAAAACTCACGTTTTTGGTATCTACACAATTTCCATGACGTTCATACATTTTCGCTGCAAGATGAGATGATTGGTATTTAAGTTGAATATCACCTAAGTTACAGTCCCAGTGCTTCTATGATTATTTTCTTTATCTCTTCATTACACAATTTTTTTATTTTTTATTTATTTATAACTACAACTAAGTACAGGGAACTTATCTACTAGCTTCCATTTCATAATAACACTTTTTTTTCCAAGTCCTTCCTATGAATGACTCCGACTAAATACTCGCACAAAATCTTGCGGTTATAAGAGCTGGGGCATCACTGCACTAGGTCTAAAGGCTTGGTCCTTTTGAGTCTCCGCTCCCCATTTCTGCTTCTGAGCTTCTCCTGCACAGCAGTATTTACATGTTTTTGTAGCCTAAGTTCGTGCTTCCTCGCTACAGACTTTATGGTTTCATCTACAGTTTCAATCTTAAGATCTCTATGGATGGAATCATTGCGGACATACCACGGTGCACCAACAATACCTCGCAGTACCTTATTTTGGAAGGTTTGAATTTGTTTTACATTTGATTTCTTGGCGCACCCCCAAAGTTGCAATCCGTACATCCAAATTGGTTTTAGGATTTGGTTGTATAATAACATTTTATTTGTTATATCTAATTTAGAGTGCCGCCCTAAAAGCCAATGCATTTTCCTATATTTCAAATTAAGTTCACTCTTCTTCATTTTGACATGGGATTTCCATCTGAGCCTCGTGTCAAGCGTCATTCCTAGGTATTTCGCCTCTAATTTGAATGGGATTACTTTGGAGTTAACAAATATAGGTGTACTTGTCGTTTTCTTGTTTGTAAAATTAACATGGCTAGATTTAGACTCATTCAGCCTAATACGCCACTTTTTTGTCCATACATTAATGTTGTTTAATGATTTCTGGAGCTTTGCAGATGCATCTTCTATTGAGTCTCCAACAGCCACGACAGCAGTATCATCTGCAAAAGTATTACACAATTGACTTACAATGAACTCGGCATGTCCTACTTTGTCGCGACGGATCGTTCATTTCATATATATACAAGACAAACTTTCCGTAGACAGAATCATTTCTAAAACCATTTTGCCTCCAACATAACCGGATGATACATAGACCCATTTTTTCTCTGGAGTGCTATAAAGTCCCAGTGCATTAGGACAATCTCAAAACAATTTGAAGATGATCGTCACACAATACATTGAGAGTATGGACCGCGCTGTACTGAACGCAGTCAACGAGAACACAATAGAAATGTGTTCCGTAATGGGGGATTCCAAAATTACTTGGATAACTGGATCATAGAAAGGGTTTTTAACTTTTTATTTTATTTTTACTGTGTTATTAAGTTTCACAGAGACTTTTTAATCAAGCTCCACCGCGATAAGCGAATTATCTTTCATTCTAAGCGGAACAAACAACTTTGATAAAAAAATGTATCAGACAACTTAATGTCTTATTTTAAAACTAGATTCGCAGGCGCATATGTGTGTGTGTGTGTGTGTGTATGTGTGTGTATGTGTGTTATAGGTATTTCATATGATGAAATCCAAATATTTTAAATGTAAAAGGTAACAGATACAATTATTTTACATTTTTAATAGCTATTATTTTGAATGTTGAATTCAAAATACACTAGTTAACGAACACAGCCGAGATATGATATGATAGACGTTAATAACAAGTTTAGATAGAATAATATGGGGATGTACTATTTTGAACGAAATGTATTGTCGATCATAAGGATCAGACGTCTAGTGTATAGGTGGCTGATTTATTTTCTATCGTGGGAGAAATAATAGAACCCTCACTAAATAATATCCCAACGTCCCAAATACTTTCTTGGACTCAGATGTATTCAAAACAAAAATATTTGCAAAAAAAACTTTTTGACCCATCATAATTTTTTCTATATTAGATACACTTGAGAAAGTAAAAACCCGTTTTTATAAAACATAATAGGACAATAGATGCTACCTTTTTTACAACTAGCACAATTTTGCTTCAAACCTCATCCCAACCCACCAATATTATATTTACGATGGAACCCAACGTTTAAAAATTGCAATACACCAATTAAACACGAGTAGAGAAAAAACGCAGAAATTTGAGGCTACAATGTAACATTCTATCTAAAATGGCAGCCGATAGAAATTTAGAATAGCTTGCACCGATATTTGTTTACTTTGTGGAATAAAACTCGAACACAAGATCTCACGAAAAATACGTTTACTTAATTAAACGCGTTTCAACGACAACTGCGCCATCCTCAGTGATAATTGAGCTACACTAACTGAGTATAGCTACTTTGTCTTTGAAACGCGTTTGTTTAAGTAAATTTAATTTTTGTGAGATCTTCGAGTTTTATTCTATCTAATATTATCTCACAAGTCAAACTCAATATTTATTTATATTTCTTTACTAAGAAAAGACTTATTTACAAAGAAGGAATGAAATTATAGAAATATTTTTAATATTGAAATGTTGGTATTATTTATATAACAGTCAAATTGTGATTTTTTGAGGGGCGTGTTTGGTTTAATGGTATATTAAATAATACATTATTAATTATGCTTCATTGGCAAAGGTAATCGCTATGAGTGAGTAATACACTTTAAGTATCTCAACTATACAAGTCGCCTGTGTATTATGATCAAATAAACAAAATCAGGCATCTCCGTTAAATAAGCTTTACAATGGCGTGTAACACGGCATACTTGTATTTTCTTAATATTCCGTTTGATCCCCCTACAATTATTATTTCACTGTGGGACACGAGCTGGAAAAGACTATATTGTAAATGATTGTTCTCTAATACAACGTCTTCTTTTGTAATGAAATTCCTTTAAAGTACGAAATAAACGGTAGAAAAACACATTATAGTTTAGTTATTGTAGCTCATGTATAACTGAGTATTTCGACTTTGTCGTTCAAACGCTTTATTTTAAGTAAACGTAATTTTTGTGAGATCTAGTGATCGAGTTTTATTCTATCCAATATTATCTCACAAGTCAAGCTCAATATTTATAAAATTAAAATTAAATAGTTCAATTTGACAACCATTTTTTTATTCTGGTTTTCTGTTAATATTCGCTCAAAGGTTAAAAGACGTTTCATATTTTTCTGACACTCAGGAAGACTAACGTATATTTTCCCGACCCAGCAAGGTAAATTTTTTAAAAATCAAAACTGTAAATTTGAATATTCTTTGAAAATTGGAAAGCATAATCACTTTCATTCACAATGGTTAGTAAACCTTTTTTTAATCACGTAAAAATAACTATCGTTACTTATTAGTTGTTAATTCTAATAATTTTTTTAATACCTTAAATATGTTTCTACGAACATCCGAATGGACAACTTTAGACATTTAATCTATAACCCAACTGTGACTATCTCTCTGATTAGGCACCGGAATTGTGTTTGTAATCTGGTTGCATCGGTGAAGGTATTGTGGTGGTAGTGGAACAGATGATCATTGGTCCACAGATGAGCGAAACGCGAATCTAGCCAACCAAAAGTGCAGTGTGCGACAGGTGGGTAAGGGGGTAAATTCCTCCCGTTTTATTTAGTTAATTTAATTTAGTCAAGTTTTCCAAATTTACGATAATTTACGGGTAATGACGTTTCCGAGATTTTTGGAAAGACATGTTAGACAGTTGGACAGATGTACGGTATGTATTTATATTTAAATAAGTGACTTTGGTAATAGGCTTACAACCTTGACCATCCATATTGCCTTCAGTATTGTGTGCAGATTGTAAGTCCTCCAAATAAATAATTATAATTAAATCATTAAGATATAGATGTTTAGAGTGGTCTTTGACCTGAAGGGAATAAGCAATTTAACGACCTTATATTGTAAAGACAAGCATCTTTTCCTTCATTAAGCCAATCATATCTCAAACCATATCCCCCAGTATTTAGTGGTAATTCCTCCCCCCCCCCCCTACGCTAAATCACTACAAAATCATAACGAAAGATTTCACCATTTATATTTCAAAAGTGTTTGAATCTAGTACAATGTGTGTATAATGCAGCTAGTTACATTTTCAACTGGATTTGTTTCGGGATTACAAACATTTTGTTAAGCTTCTTTACATTCGATTTAAAATAAAACTCATGTAATCCATTTCAACATGGATTAGTTAATACTGCTGCTAATACAAGAGTTTAATCCATGATATCATACAATAGCAAAGGTATAATATATAAATTATAATTACAACGATCTTCCTCATGCAAGAGATCACACGAATATCTGTACCTGTTTTGTGTGTAAACTCTCATTTGCACAAACTCGATATTGATTTAAGCAAATCACCAATACAGGTTCGCGTATTTCATAGATGAAAAAGATATACCGAAAATAATTTTCAATCGACAGAATTTTTTTAATTTTACCACTACTTGTGTCCATCGCTTTTAATGTCTTGAAAAAATTAATTCTTGTTTGAAAATTTTAATAAAATTCCCACTAATAGAGCTATTAGTGTTGATTTTTTCTTATTTGAAAGTTATTTGTTCCAATTTTTTTTCGTAGAAAAATTTTTTTGGCATTGTTGGATGCAAATTTTAAAACTGCTCGAAATAATATTCTGTGGACCTTTGTAAGACATGCAAATACAACCTTATCATAAAGAAATTGTTTTTGACATTTTGAAACCTTACATTTTGACATTTACCTTAGAACTGTAATACTCTTAGAACATACTCTTTTTCAACATACTGCAAATCGAACAAATATTTCTCTCTCTAGAAAGTGTACCAACACACTTAATATACAGTGGGTAAAAATTGTACTAGGATCACTAAAATCAATAGGATTTTATGGTACATGTGTCGGCGTTACCAATACATAGATTGTAATAGTTGGTATTTATGTAAATTCAAAAAAACTGTGAAATCTACACTTATACAATAACAGAAGAAAATTTTAAAAACTCTGTACTTTCCAAAAAAATATGTTGTGCCATTTACGGCAATCCCTTAACTAGATTAAAAAATATCCCTTAAAAAATATCAGAACACAAAAATAAACTAAAAATAAGGTACATACTAAATTAAATTTAAATGGCACAGTCAAAATAGTCAATATTGATTTTTCTCTTCACTACGGACGTTTCGGCTGGTCAGCCATTATCAAGTTACGCTGGAATTTTTCCTCTCTCATAAATTATAAATTAAAAAACACATATACACATAGTATACAACACTGATATAATTATTTAAAACCTGTTTACATTTTATGTCATTTCAGTAAGCCCAATCTCTCGACGCGTACTGTAGTTGCTCTTCACTTATACAAATGTTGGGAGAGAGGGGTTCTTATCTATGTTCGCTATTATCATATCAGAAAGTAAATTGGAATCTAAATGTAGCTTGTCATTAAATAATGAATTGATGTCATTTAAGAAATTTTTATATATTTCGAATTGTTCTAAGGCGTTCGTTAATTTTTCTTTTTGTCAGTGATGAAGTATTTTTAATACTTTTTCGATACATCAATATAATTTGTGTTTTGTTTGGATAGTATGTTCAGCAAAATTTTTGTTTGACTAGCCGACTGTTATGCAGATAGTACATGCTTTTTATATCTTTTTTTTTTTTTAAGTACTTTCCAGATACTTTCTCGAACAATCAGAAGATGAAAGTTCATACATTCCCTTACTCTCAAAGTGGGTTTTCCTTTAATAAAAAAAAAAAACACTATATAAATTGTTTCTTGTTTTATATGCAATATTGTAATCCTGCTTTCATAACATATTACCTAAATTGTGTTCCAATTCCTTGTTAAAATTCATAACTATATATTTTCTTTAATCCATTGTAATTTTTGTTGTTTTTTTTGTAATATTTATAACGTTTGTCGATGAATGGCAATATGTTTTCATTTGGTCTGAACATCTGAGTGTGTCATACGTGCATTCATTAATCTGTGTATAAAACTGTCACGTGCTGGTAGTTTGTGATATGTCGGATGAATAGATGTAGAATAGATTCTGTGATCTGTCAGAGGGCCTCCGGTATATCTTGAACTGGTGTTACATATTTACTTTTGTCATTGTAAAGTCAATATAATTAAAGCTATTGTTTATTTCTATTTCGGTTGTGAAATTCAGATTTGGGTTCAGGTTATTTAGATATGCAACAAATGTGTAGATCTGTCTTATTGTACCTAGGTATAAAATCAGTATGTCATCAACTTATCTGTAATAATATTAAAATTTTTTAGGTGTTTGTTTCTATGCGAGATTATGTTATTCTTTTCAATATGACTAACGAATATTTCTGACATCATGTTGTATATTGGGCATCACATAACTAAACCGTTGTTCTGGGTGTAATATTCATTAATGAATTGGGTATTATTATTGGTGTAAGCAAATGTTCAGTAAATTGGATAATCCGGTAATTTTCTGCTCTTCTATGCACTTGTTAACTTCTATGTGCGTCGAGACAGTGGGCCTTCTACGTGCATAATATAAAATAAAACCCAGTTTTAAGTGTTGTGTTGAGTCAGCGTTGTGTACTAAGTGTATATTTATCTTTAAATTATAATTTATGACAAAAATGAAATTCCACCAAACTTGATAATGGCTGAATAGTCGAAACGACCGCAGTGAAGAATAATCCTTTTGAAAATTAAGACAGTAAGTCATTTTTATTCATTATTATCAACAGTCGTTTGGCAGTAACAAAAATGTATTTATGAATCAACCTTGTTAAAATAAAGATTGTGTCCTACTTTTTATTTAGAAGAAAGCCATTCATAATTAGAAATCCTCTTCTTTAGATCCAAAACCTTTGACGTCAAGAAATTTTGCTTTATTTGCAGAAGTTCTTGAAGGCATTAAACTTGAAAGGTAATTCCAGAATCAATAGAGGAAGAGATTTAAGAGAGTCATATTCGAGTTTATCTGTTCTGCAAAGTTACTTCTGCTTGGAGCTAATGTAGGGGAAGATGAGGGTAGAAGTACATTTAACTTTGTGGTGAGAAGTGGGTGAAGATGAAATTTCGTTAATTTTGACAGTTTAATTTAATATGGTGGATTTATTAAGAAGAAAATAACAATAAATATTAAAAATCAATAAATTATTAAAATTTAATTATTTAAATAAAAAACAAATATAAAGAGCATTCAACTGATACGCCGACATGACAGAATGCAAATTTATTTTGTTGTTGTGTTTCTCTTAATTCATATCCTTAACAAACGAAAAAGGTTTTTAAATTTTTCAAACATATTTTCAATCTTATTTATCCAATAGTAAAGTCTAATTCACAAGCTTAAACAATTTTTCTGAACGCAAAATTATAAATTAAATTTTAATTGTTTTGGAACATGGATTGAAACTTATTATAAATTTGTCCTTCTTACGTCTATGTCAATGTACGTGGGAAAATAAAGTAAGCATTAAAACCAAACGAAAGTATAGTCGACTGGTCGTTTCCTTAAAACAGACTTAAAACGACGTCTGCTAATTTCTAATACTTTTGCTTAAATTTTGTGAGACACGTCTAGATGATACGTCATACTTCTAATTCTCCTACTAAACTAAACTTTATTATGATGTGGATGTAATTCTTTTATTTTGTTCAGAATATATTAGAATTACTGTTTGTTGAAGAGGAATTGAATTTCAGTTTACAATTTTAGGAATGGCCATTTTATGTGGCTAAAGTTGATTACAGAATGATTACAGAATACATTTAATAGACCAACTAAATTATATTCCAACACTGTATTCTTCAACATAGGGATGATAGGGTAGGCGAGTGGCACATTGCCAACCACTCTAGTGCCCTTTTCAGCCGCGACCTTTGATTGATGTCCTGTAACATATAGTATGAACTTTACAGAATGACGTCAGTGGTCATGCAACTATAGAAGTCGTTTAAATGTTACTGTATAAACACCTTTCACTCATTAAATAAAATACCTAGTATTCTGATACATTAATTTGTCGACCGTCACTATAGAAATAATATACACAGATACCCATTGGAAAACATTAGCTATATAAGATTAGGTTGATCCTACATAAGAAGCTACAACGAAAAAACTGTTTCAAGCAGTACTTATTTTGAATTTTTGCAATCATTTATTCAGTAATATCCAAAGATTAGTTAAACATAATATACTTGCTAAATTTAACTAAATATTCCGATTACCAGAGCTTCATTGCTGATTTTGAGGTTGCGTTTTTAATAAATATCATTATACATTTTCCTTATATCACTGGTAATTTCGAAAGTTAGATGAGCAGCTGGTTGAGGAATATGGGAATAGTAGCTGTAAAACTACTAGTTGAGTTTACGCATACCATTTCCTACCTTGCTGTTTTATTTTGTTATATAAGTTTGTTTCTCTTTAGTTATTGTTTTTGTCCTTGATTTTACTGGCGAAAAGCACATAGCATCTGTATTCTCAATAGTTACGATCATTTAAAAGCTACATTTTTATAATTGGATTTTTTTCTTATAGTTCCTTCATTTTTTTTATTTGTATTATTTTCTTAGTTAAAAATAATATTACTTATTACTTGTATTAAATTTTTAATTAAGACCATTTTACTTAATTTTTCTCTTTATACTAAACATATGAGCAAAATAAATCGATTTTAAAATATTATTTTTGAGGTCCCTTGGGTCCATAAAACTGTTTTTTAAATGATGACTGCCATTCTATACGTCTGTCAGTCTATCTGTTCCTTTTTTCTTTGAACTATTAGGTTCCAGACACTAGCCAATAGCCTTGCCAGGATATTGACGCCATTGGTGTGAGTTTCATTCCTAACTCATGTTTTAAGATCGTACCTTAATGTCACATAACTAACTCCAAAAGCTGACTCTCGTTCTACAAGGCAGAAAATGTTCAATCTGGATGAGACCTTAACAAAAATTGCCATTTGACAACTGAGTCAAATCACTGAGTCAAATTGCCATCGTCCTTATCACTAAGGCTCTTCTCTAATCCTCGTATCGTGCAAGTGGCTCTCGCTCAGGTTTACGTCTAACAAATTCAACGAAACCTATCAAACTGTTGAACAACTAAATTTGAGATAAGTTTTCGTGAATTTAAATTTAACAGGTTTTCACGTCAGCAATTAATTATAATGTCATCTACTGGTCACATTAAATATTTTCAGTGCGTTATTGTACTCTCCTGCTCTCATTACCATAAAGTATGGCAGTCAAGCAACAAGGGGGAATATAAAAAATAAAATAGCCTTCACACAGAAACAAGGAATTTATAAAATTAATCTAGAGAAGCACGAGTTACTCTATTTGCATATAGAGAGTCATTGTGGAGCCATTACAAGACCAAAGACACAGGAGAGGGGGTGAATTCATTTAAATAATTTTTTGTAGAGTAATGTAAATATTGTGTACAAACTTTATGGAATATTCATCACTTAAACAAGTTACATAGAGGCTGAATGATGAATGTTTGACGGCTAAATAATAATCTATTCACATATGTTTTCATTCGATTGCAAAAACTGGACGCAAAAGTAGTAAAATATGATTACAATTAATGGATCCTATTGAAAATTACACTTTTATAAAAACTAGGTGTTTTGACAACGGTCATTTTTATTTTTTCCACTTACTTAAGAAGTTTTTTTTTTTATAATCTTGTGTCGAAAAAAACAGTCAGAGGCCTGCTATACAGCTTAATGTGGGATGAAAAAATTTAGTTTTTACGTCGCCATAATTATAGTTGTTGCAACTTAGCTCCCCACTTTGTCTAAGTAGTAAATCAACATTTTAAACCTCTATGAGAACGAAGAACGTCTCCCTTACTGCAGAACATCAGAACGGATCATTTTCAAAGATCCGAATCAATTATATTAGCCATCATAACTACCCGTTCTAAAGACCAGTTCCTTTAGATCATCGTTCATCAACGACGTCGTGTGTATTCTGGATTTTTGCATTTGTTTCAATATGAACTATACACAACTTAACCCCTCCATCCAGTTTTCTCTTATAAACACACACTAGAACTCTTGATCCCATTCAACAACTATTGAAGTTTTTAGGATCGAAAGTAAAGATTAAGCATTACGATGAAATTTCAAGGCAAAAAAATAAAAATTTCAACCCTAACATTCCCGTACACTTATTCCCTTCCATATCGTGTCAGTTTCAGCCTTTTAATTTTAACCTATTTTTTGAAGTTATAAATTAGTTTTTTTAAGCACACATATTGATCTATTTTTAATATTATTATTATTTACAACTGTTTACTGCTACAGTGTTTATAATATATAGTGTTAGAAAATTTTTATTATAACTTTTAATTTCTAACGGTAAAAAAACAAGAATAAAACTTCACCTATACAGCCACTTTCCCAAGTACAAAAATCAAATTTTAAGCATTTAATCAACATTTTCAACATAAACCTTTATACAGATCGGCTATAACGTCCCCCCCTCCCCACTTTACTTTTTCCCACAGTTTGATTTCGAACTAAATAAATTTAGTCTGTAAAAACATATTACATTTTGTGAACTGTTAAAATTTTCGGCCGCCATCTTAAATCTAAAAAATTGGATTTGAGTAATTTTTTTTAATCGGCAACAAGATATTTAATTATTTTTTTTAAATAAGAAACTAATTCGCTCATTATTAATGACAAAACAAGTTGTACTTATCTATTTCAGTAGAAGTTCATACTGTGATTTGTGTTTTTCTAAATTATTTAGTCTTAACATTATGAGTTTTATTTTGGGGCTGAAATTCTATAATGACAATAATATTTAAAAAGCCACTCCTTCATTAACGGTTATACATATATATTAAACCAATACCAAGAATAAAATCATCTAAAAATGTAAATTTGTATAAAAAATCTTATAATGTAAAGGTTTACACTTCAAATTGTTGATTTGTACCCTCTGAGAATGGGAGGGGAGAGGGTTCCTATTTGAGTTTGTTAAATTTATTTCTGTTGATACAAATTTTACCAATTTTAGGTGTTGCCCAGCTGTTTATTCTTATTCTTTTAAGGCTATCAAACCTTTTAAATATTTTTCAATTTTGTCTTTTGTAGACTTTAAAGGAGTTTGTCAAACTTGTTGAATGGATGTAGTTAGGAGCTTTCCCACAAGAAGTTGAAATATTATTAGGCTGGAGCTGATATAATAAAATGTATACAATTCTTATTTCCTATTTGACATTTTTTTATTTATTAAAAATATTATAAATAGTAAATTATTAAAACTATTCGCTTTTTCAGTTTAGTAAAAAAATAAAGTTCATTGGGTTTTTTTTAAAGTTAATTAGCAGAAAATATATTTTTTTAAATACTAATTGAAAATAGGAAGTTAGTTCTAGCTGAGCTGTAGACCTGACTGTTTTAATGAGAGGATTGTGTACAATTCTGCTGTACTATGGTAACAATAAACATGTTATACATCTGCTTTAGACGTATATACACGAATGTTCACATAATTCCCTACATCTCATAAAGTGGAGACCAATAACAGGATACTTAGTATGCAAATTAAATCTTTACTTCCAACCCTATTTGTCCACAATCACCATGTTATGGTTACAGAATGTATAATCACATTTCTGTTCAGTATTTATTACTTCTCAAAACAAATCACGTTTGGTTATTATAGAATAACATTGTTTATACTTCATTATATATTGGATATCGGACAGCAAAAAGTCCTCTAGAAATTAGATGACCTAATCACTTCTTATTTGCAGTTCAAATATGGTTTTAGTGAATTTCTAGTATATAAATTTTATCTACTACAATTTCCTTTATGTAATCGATGACCACTGAGACTATGAAATGTCAACGAATAGGAGTAATTTATCATCATTTTTGTCTATAGAATTGAAATTCAATGTTGCCCAAACACGTTTCTTAAGAAATAAATTAAAAGCTTTATTAATAAAAAATAATGTCGTTAAAAAACCAAACCTCAAAATTGTATTTCAATCTAATTTAGTAAAAATCTAGGTTTTACTTTTTGTTAAATATGATTATTAATCAAAGTATATGGTGGAAAGATTAAAAAACGGCAGCTGTTTGAAACAGATTACTGGTAAATTCTTTTCACCAGGAGGTGCAGTGTTGATACGGTAATAAGAGAAGGATTAGCAACAACCAATAGAGATATTATTTTTATTGTATACAGCTTTTAGTAGAAGAAAAAAGCAAAGTATTTATAAACTGTAATAAGACTTGAACACTATCAATAAAAAGTAAAACAAATGACTTGAGATAAGAAAGATCACAAGGAACTTGTTTAGCCTACCATTTAATATGCGTATGTGTATGCCGAATAAAAACAAATAAATATTGGATAGGAAGTCTGAGATGATCATAATGCCTACTAGTCTGTCAAGCTAAATATTTTTTACTGTGTTTTCTTTCTACATTGATTGCTTAATTGCATTAGTCGAATATTTATGTCGTATTATGATCAACTCAGACTTCCTATCCAATATTTATTTGTCCAATACTTTTTGCTGTCCGATATCCAATATATAATGAAGTATAAACAATGTTATTCTATAATAACCAAACGTGATTTGTTTTGAGAAGTAATAAATACTGAACAGAAATGTGATTATACATTCTGTAACCATAACATGGTGATTGTGGACAAATAGGGTTGGAAGTAAAGATTTAATTTGCATACTAAGTATCCTGTTATTGGTCTCCACTTTATGAGATGTACGTAATTATGTGAATATTCGTGTATATACATCTAAAGCAGGTGTATAACTTGTTTATTGTTACGTTACTCCAGCAGAATTGTTATGAGGATTAAAACCCTGTTATGAATTAAGATTATTATTGATGATTTATAATTGAATATGCTCAAAAACTCATTAATAGGTAAAATTCATCAGAAAAAAATGGCTTAATCCGCAAATATAATTTCAGGATATCTTTTGTATAAACGATATTTTGCTAGTCAATGTATAAAATCGTTGTCAATGTTTTAGGAAGTTGGGTTATAATCGGAGACAATCCTAGCATTGATAACAACGACGTTTACAGCTCAGTTAAAAAGTAACTTCCTATACGAATTAAAACAAATGTATTTTCAGCTAATGAATTGTTAAGTCTGTTAAAAAAATGTACTTTATTTTTTTACGAAAATGGAAAATCGAAATGTAAATATTTAATATTATTTAATTTACAGCTTAATAAATGCAAGAAAGCCAAATATAATATAACAAATGTATACATTTTACTATATCAGCTCATGCCTAGTAATAGTTCAACCTCTTGTGGGAAAGCTCCTTGCTACATCTATTCACCAAGTTTGACAAACTCCTTTAATGTCTCCCCCGCCAAAAAAACCCCTGTATTTATCTTAGCCTTTTTAAATTGTAAGCATATAAACTTAAATATCCAGATAGTACTCGTAATAATACATCAAATAGTGGGAACAAAAATAGAGCTACATCGTGAACGCATCGTTTGTCTCTTGAGACTGTCATACCACTCTCGACTGCTTGGTGCATATACTTTGTCAACGTTTACACTTGAAGCCGTACAAACTTACTAACGCCAAATAAATTAGTTAAGCACATAAAGTCGCTCGTTAGGAATGGCATAAATGTTGCATCCAACAGGTAATAAACAGAAAATCCTAAAAAATATAATTTTTAGCGATGAGTAACATTTCACACCAGTAACAAGGTGAAATCCCAAAGCAGTAGAATCAATGGTAGAAAGAAATCCATGTATATATACGAAACATGCTTCCATTAGTAGAGAAGTAAATCTTTCTTGTATCTACAGCAAATTTAAATTGTATGGATCTTTTTTTTTCATAAAGAAAACCATAAGATGTCTGGATATGTTAAAAAATTTCATATTCTTCAATTAGACAAACTTGACCAATATGGTGGACTTTTTCACTATACGTGTTCCACATTTACTTACAGATCTTCCGAAGCTGAGAAATCGAATTTACATCGTAGCTGAAGATGTGACGGCTGGAGTTTGGGATAAATTGACTTCACATAGAATTTCTGCCGTATCACAAACTTGTTGAGTTTTGCTTTAAACCTTAACTGATTATGTAAGTTATCCGAATAAATTTATATACTACTTGTTGATACATCCTGTAATTAATCTTTAATAGGAACTAAGTTAAAACGAGTTATTTCATCAATAAGTTCTCTGTAAGTGCTTTGAGATCAAAATTAACTTGATTTGATTTGAATGTTAAGTTTTTTTAGTTAATT